>JAWWEA010341648.1:0-12812 GCA_035222095.1 Andricus quercuspetiolicola | reverse complement strand
CTACTGGTAAGTTTGATTCATTTAATGTTCGTATGCGTAGAATTAATTACAATAATTATAAATGATGATTTGATGATAATGATGATTATTATGATTATGATTATAATTATGATGATGATGCTTTCAACTATGTTACTAATTTTATTGATGATTTTGATGACAATTACTCATGTTATTGATGATTTCGATGATAATAAGGATAGTGATTTTCATGATTTTTTAAAAGTGTATTAAAATGCCTCGTAGAAAAATTCAGCGTACTGTTGAAGAAGAAGAAGAATATCAGCGTATTCGGCGAGAAAGAAATGCCGAAAATCAGCGAATTCGACGTCAAAGAAATAATGAAATTCAGGACAGCTTTCGTAGTCAACATAATTCAGATGATACATTAAGAATAGATTCATGCAGAGGCATTTTAGACCCAAGAATGAATCAGGTAATAGATTCTGATCCAACACAGTTGAATGGGCGAAATCCTTTATCAAAATCTGAGAAACAAAATAATTATCGTGCACGGTATAAGGGATTAGTGAATGCAAAAAAGTTTATTGATAAAGATACTGATCTAATTCATGAACACTATCTGGGTGGAATGGACATATTATGCATTCATTGTAAAGCAACACATTTTGCTGGTGAAAAAGTTGCAAACAAAGGAAATTCCTTTAATGACTGCTGCAGCCATGGAGAAGCTTGTCTCGAAAAAATGCAAGACTTTCCGTCAGATTTAAAATCATTATTTCAAAAAACTCATCCTAAATCTAAAAATTTCTTTCAGCATATAAGAAGTTATAACAGCTCATTTTCTTTTGCATCTTTTAACGCTAATTTAGTTAATTTTCAAGCTCGAAGACCTGGACCATTTTGTTTTAAAATTCAAGGCCAAATTTACTATCAAATAAATACAGCTTTAAATCCGGATGTTAATGAAAATCCAAGTTTTGGTCAACTTTATATTGTTGATCCTAATGAGGCAACAGATTATCGTTTAAATCAAAATCATCAACTAGATAAAGAAATTTTGCAAATACTTGAAAATGTAATGCGCAATTACAATATATTTGCCAAGTCTTATCAAATGATGGGTCAAGAATTAGAAAATCAACAGCAAAGAGCTATGGAAAATAATGAAACTGTACCAGAAATGCAGTTATTATTTACGTTAAAGCCAGGATTGGATCGTAATCGGTATAATTTTCAACGAACTAATGAAGTAGCAGCTGTGTTTTCTACTACTGCTGATGGAGAAATTCCTGACTCGTATCTTATTATACGTAATATTAATTCTAAAACTTTACAGTATCTGAGTAGTATGGACCCTAATGTGGAACCTATGATTTATACATTATTTTACCCTTTTGGTAGTCGAGGATGGCATCGTTTTCTTAAGCGATTAAGTAATGATAAACGCATTAGTAGAGGAGCGTATACTAAATATCGATTAGCAATACGTGAAGAGTTTAATCCTTTTTTATTGGGTGGAAGATTATTCCAGCAATGGGTAGTTGATAGTTACGTAAAAATTGAGAAGGATAGGTTACAGTATTTCAAAGATAATCAAAAAACATTAAGGGCTGAGTCGTATCAGGGACTGGTCGATTATATGCAAAATACGGCAAATAAGAATAATACTCGTGTAGGCAAAATGGTTATTCTTCCTTCAACTTTTACTGGTTCGCCACGTAATATGATGCAGCATTACCAAGATGCAATGGCTATTGTTCGTCATCATGGAAAGCCAGACATTTTTTTAACAATGACGTGCAATCCAAAGTGGCGTGAAATTATAGAGAATTTGTTTGAGGATCAAACAGCAGCAGACAGGCCAGATCTTGTAGCACGAGTCTTTAATTTGAAAGTAAAATATTTAATGGATTTAATTGTCCGGCAAAACTTTTTTGGAGAAGTGCTTTCTTTTGTCTATGTTATAGAATTTCAAAAACGGGGTTTACCGCATATTCATTTACTAATAATTCTAAAACCCAATTCGAAAATAACCACTTCTGAAAGTGTAGATCGTTATATTTCAGCAGAGATCCCTGATCAAAAAGTGAATCTTATTTTACATGATATCGTTATGAAGAATATGATTCATGGACCTTGTGGTGATTGGTGTTTAATAGACGGAAAATGTTCAAAACATTATCCCAAAGAATATAAAGAAAACACAATAATAGATTGTAATGACGGTGTTTTTTATCATAGAAAAGACACAGGAATTACTTATGAACGTCCAGGACGCTATTTAGTAGATAATCGACATGTTGTCCCTTATTGCCCTACTTTATTAATTTTATTAAATTGTCACATTAATGTTGAAATAGTGTCATCTATAAGAGCAGTTAAATATTTATATAAATATATTTACAAGGGCCATGATGCTTCAGCTATAGAAATTGGTGAAGTTGATCATGATGAAATAAAAGATTTTGTAGAAACTCGTTACGTAGGACCTGTCGAAGCTATTTGGCGTATACTAAATAAACATTTGCAACAAAAAAGTCACACTATTCAACGTCTACCGGTACATTTACCCAATGAACAAAATATAACACTTCATGATGAAATGCATGAAAGTGAAATACAATCGGTTTTGGATCAGGCAACTATGTTGATAGATTATTTTGCTTTAAATGCTCGAGATGTCAATGCTAGAAAATATTATTACACTCAAATTCCTTGCTATTATACGTTTAAAAAAATAAAAGTAAACGGGAAAGTTATCTCTCAGTGGCAACCTCGTAAAAGTAAATTTAATATTATAGGCAGAATGTATTCAGTCAGTCCTTCACAACTTGAGTTGTTTCATTTACGACTTTTGCTGTTATCGGTAAAAGGTGCAAAAAGTTTTCAAGATTTAAAAACTGTGAATAACACAATGCATCAAACATTTACGGAAACTTGTATAGCATTAGGCCTTATCGAAGATGACGAAGAATGGAAACGAGCAATGCATGAAGCTGAAGTATGGATGATGCCATCAAGACTTCGAAGACTGTTTATTCGCATTTTGATACATTGTCAACCACTTCATCCTGGAAAATTATGGGACGAATTTAAGGAAGCAATGTCAGAAGATTATACAAGAAAAATTGGTTTAACACAAGCTCTGAAAAGAGCATACCTAGAAATAAACACCATGTTGCGTGCAGAAGGATGGAATATTTCTAATTTTCCGGAAATGCCTGCAATAAATGAAACTGTTGAAATAGAAGATGATACTTCTTGGGAAGAAGCCATGAAGGTCGGCACAGATCTATTTGAAAAATCGAACGAAAAACAAAAGGAAATTATTACTGCGATTTTAAATGCAATAGATCGTGAGCAGTGTTCTGAACCTACTTGTTTTTATGTCGATGGACCAGGAGGGTCTGGTAAAACTTTTGTATATACAGCCTTATGGTTCTTATTGAAAGGTAAGAAAAAAAAAATTTGTACTATGGCTTTTACTGGAATCGCAGCAACTTTACTACCTCATGGGAAAACAGTTCATAAAACATTTGGTCTGCCTGTTCCTTTATATGCCGATTCCTCATCGAATATTAAAGTTCAAACAAAAGAAGGTATATTTCTTAAAAATGTTGATGTTTTTATTTGGGATGAAGCCCCCAATGGCCCCTCGATATGCCTTAGAAATAATGGACCGAACTTTGCGAGATATTACACAAAAAGATATACCTTTTGGTGGGAAAATTGTTATTTTAGGTGGCGATTTTAGACAACTTTTACCAATTAAGGAAAGAGGTACTAGAAGCGAAACTATTAATTTATCTATTAAATTTAGTTCATTGTTCAAATATTTTAAACTTTTTTCATTAACTGAAAATATGCGAGTTTTACCAAAAGAAATAGAATTTGCTAAATTTTTAATAGATTTAGGCAATGGTTCTTTGAATGATAAAAATGAGAACTTAGAGCTTCCGACACAATTTCTTGCAAGTGAAGGTTCAGATATAGTTCAAGATGTTTATGGAAAGTTAATCAAAGAAAAAAAATTGATGAATTTTCTCAATGTGCAATATTATCAGCTAGAAATGTAGATGTAGAAAGCATTAACAAAAGTGTTGTTGAGTTACTAGATGATAGCAATGAAAGAATTTATACAAGTATAGATAGTGTCGATGGTTGCGATAATGACAATATAACTGAAGCTATTTTACCGGAATACTTAAATAGTTTATCTCCACCAAGCCTTCCGCCTCATGAATTACGGTTGAGAGTTAATTGTGTGATCATGTTGATCAGAAATTTAAGTATTAATGAAGGGTTATGCAATGGCACTAGACTACTTATTCTAGAACTTACTAATAACTTATTACGTTGTAAAATTTTAACGGGAGATAAATCTGGAGAAATAGTATTTTTAAATCGAATCACCCTCTATTGCGAAAACGTCTATCCATTTACATTTAAAAGAAGACAATTTCCAGTTGAACTAGCTTTTGCAATGACCATAAACAAGTCACAAGGTCAAACGTTTAAACATATTGGGATAGATTTACGTAAAGATGTTTTTAATCATGGTCAATTATATGTTGCATTTTCACGAGTTCGCTCTTGGAATGCTTTGAAAGTTTATTTAGGAGATCAGAGAAGAACAAATCTTGTTAAAAATTTTGTTTACAAAGAATTATACTTATAAACATGCGAAAATTCAATAGTTTCTTCACCCCATGTCTTAAAGTTGTTTTTTGAAATTAGGAAAACTATGAAGACGTTAAAAAATATGACATAAGATTATTATTTACTTAAAATCTGTATAATTTCTGCAATTTTTTAAATTTGAAATGCTATGAGTTTTTAATTCTCGATCTGCTGAAACATTTTTTATTTTGAAATTATTCAGTTCTGCAAGATTGATTTTCATTTTGTTTAACTTTAAAAAGCACACTTTTGAAATTGTTTAAATTTTAAGTCTTTAATTTAAAAAAAAGTTTAATTGTTTGATGTCTTCACTTTTAATGGATCAATTTAGTACCATTTGTTCAAAATTATACAATTTTCACTTCGGAGCTTTATTTAATAACTAAAAAGTTAAATATTGACCCGTTCAGAATTGCATAGTTTTATTTAAACACTTGATAAATTAAATAAATACAAATTAATAGTAGAATAGTTTTTTATTTAAATGGTTTTTAATTAAATCTATTAATTTTAATAGTAAAGATTAATACTTAAAGTAATACTTTATTAGTTGTCCCAATGAATGTTTTGAATAAAAATGTTGAATTGTTACTCCAAATATAATACTTAAAAATGCCGCAAGGAAGATAGTTTGAATTTTCCCTCTGCCATCTTTGAAACATTGCAATGTTTCACGAAACCTTCATGCTATAGTCTATTATTTTGGGTTTCAGTGGATTTTACAGTTGTTAACTTTTAGTCGCTCTCTAGTCACTCTCTTCCTTGTGGATTTAAAAATATAGATAATTTAAAAACTTTTAAAAATGGATGGAATGGAAGATAATGCTAATTATTTAAACTCCCAACCCGTTGAATATTCAAGCAACGAAATGATTTCTCAAATAAAAGCATTTGATTCTACTGTGTAAGCATATATATAAAAAACTTAAAAATATTTTAAAAATATTTTATAAAATTAAATTTTTTAGGGAAGTGATTGGATTTATTGATTACGTCGGAGATGTTGAATCAACAGGAAAAGAAAATAAAACGGTTTAAAAATTTTTTTGAACAACGGAAAGGGACAAAGAATTCAAATTAAGGCTTGGGACGAGCAAATAGAAAGAATTAAACCAAACGCTATTTCCAATGCTGTTAGTTTGTTTTTAAAAGTATTATTTTAAACTATGTATATTTTGTTTTAATTAATTTTTTCCCTAATTTACAACAATTAATTTGATTATTGATTGATTTAAATAGATCATTCATTTGGACGGAGTAGCTGTTAGACCGACGATTCCAATTTTCAACAAGGGAACCACCTCATTCGAGTTGGTGATACAGTCAAACACAATTATAAATTCTTTTGGAAAACACAAATTAGATCAGGTTGAGGAAGTGAGTGTTCCTATATTAGTCAGCTTTGAAAATGTAGGGAAATCCTCAGATGAAGTCAGTAAGTATTATAGAAATAATAATATATTAATATAACAATTAATATCAAATGTAAAATTTATAACAAACTATTAATAAAATTTTTTTTGCAGGATTAGAAGGTTATGTAAAAACTGTATTCGAGAAAGTTATTGATACGAAAAGTAATGCTTTTCTGTATCTATGTGGTTCTATCACGGATGCAACGTACAAGTTAAAAGTAAGAATTCGTCATCTCGACAAAGAACTACAATTTAAAAAAGGAGAAAAGATTCAAATAAAAGGAAGAATGAATTTTGGAGGTATATTAAATGTTAATTTTAATCAGAATTCTAATTGAAATGGGCAGAGATAAGAAGAATTTTTCCATGCATATGTTTTGTTAGCAATTTTTGAGTCGAGTAATTGTTTAATTGTCTCTAAGGGTGTTGGATACAAATTCTAACCCTTGAAATTAAATTTCTCTTATTTTACTCAACAATTATTAGAATTAAATCTTTTTTCGCTCTGCAGATGTATTCTGTTTTAAAATAGAAATGTGTCTATAGAGCGAAAAAATGTTCACTTTTAATACTTTTTGCGTAAAACGAGGAATTCAAAATTAATCTAAAAATTCAATCTTTTTATTTTACTCAAAGTTAAATTAAATTCAGATCCAAAGAAAGTTATAAAAAAATCTTGATTTTTTTAAACTTCTATTCTATTGGATTCAATAGTTCTGAGTTTTTAAATTTTTATAGGATATCGAATCAATTTACATAAATTTTGATATCAAATACGCGTTTGTCCCCAAAATAAATAAATTGAATATATTTTTAGCTCACACGTTTCTCAATGTGCTCACAACAAATCATGCGAGTAAAATTGATGGATCAGCTCTGCCATTGAAAACGTTATTGAATGCAACTAAAAGAGTAATTATACAACAAATTGGACATGCGAACATTGACGCAAAAAAACCGAAAATTGATTAATTAAAGTTAAATATAATTAAATATAAATTAAATATTATATATAATATATATTATAATATACTTAAATATAATTAATTAAACTTGAATTTATATTTATTTAAATTTGATCTTTTAACATTGTAAAAAGAATGTTCGAAAATTTAAATATTTTCATTCTCTCCTTTACGTTTGATATATTGGTTACGGTTGCTATAGAACCACTTTGTTTAAATAAAAATTGAATGAAACCACAAAGTCGTAAAGATATTATAAATGACAGTGTATTAACCTCGTCATTGCAATAATTTTGAAAGATGTCTATAAATGAAAAGTTTCCTGTGGAAAGGGCATCCTCTTCACTGAATGAAAGTGAATCTGAAAAGCTCACTGAAGCTGAGTCTAAATTAGAGGAAAATGACATTTTATCTTCCAAGGTAGTATTTCAAAATATAGAAATAGGAGACTCCAGTGTGTAAGTTTTTGATTTTTACAATTTAAGAAACAATAAAGTTTTATTTATTTGTTCTCATTTAATATTATAAATTAATTTTTTATTTATAGGGAAATTGTGGGCTACGTCAACGATATCGCGGCTCCAAAGTTGGTTAAAAATGACACTTTAAAGATTTTTTCTTTCTACATTAACAATGCAACTGGACAGAGATGCCGAGTTATAGCCTGGAATAAAGAAATTGATCAGATAGAACCTCTTGCTAAAAATCGAAACGTAAGTTTCCATTTCATAAAATTAATAAAAAAATATTAAAATATAAAGTATAAAAACTCAAGGTGACTCCTAAAATTCTAAAAAGAAATTTGCATTTATAATTTTAATTTAGAATTGAGTATAGTAAAGATTAAAAAGTTTCCAATTTAAATTTATTAATTTCAGTGTAAATCTATAAATCGTTTAAAAACTTTGATTTCTATTGTATAGCATAAAAATAGTTTTTGCTTAAATTATTTTGAAGTACTCAAATTTTAGAGACTGTAATAAACATTGAAACATTCTAATTTAAGGATTCTATAAAGCTTAAATTAATGAACTTTCTATTTTTAAGATATTTTGAAGAATAAAAGTCTTCTAATTTATTATTCTGTTATTAAAAAATACATTTCTTATGTAAACATAACAATCCAATAGGGAAAGACATTGTCATCCTGAGGTGTCAGTCCAATTGATTTCCCAAAGACGTTTCATGTCTTAAAGACGTCTTTTGAACATGAGACGTCTTTAGGACATCAATTGGACTGACACAGACGTCCTAAGGATGTCTTTAGGACGTCTTCAGGATGACAATGTTTTTTTGTCCACTGGGAAGAATGTAATTTCATGTATTTCATATAATAGATCCTTCACATTGATGGTGCAGTAGCTACGGGAATTTCTGATCAGAAATACAATCTTGGAAATTTTCCATATCAACTCTGTATCCGTTCGAACACTTCTGTTTCCATCATAAAGGAAAATTACGCCGTGCAGGACATGATAAAATTAAATGCAAACCTAATAGAGTTAAAAGATATTGCACAGTACAATAATTCTATTATTCGTAAGCAGATACATAATTATATTTATTTATCGACTAGATTTAATTTTTTCACACAGTAACAATTAAAGCATTTGAAAATTTTCTTTCAATTTATTGATTACGTGAAAGCAAGTCAATACAAATATTTCATCCCTCAAGCATAATGGAGTTCTTCCTCAAGCTTTATAAAATTGCTAAAATAGATTTTTTTAATTTTAGGAGTCCAAGGATACTTAAAAACTGTTTTCGAAACACTCCAGTATAAACTTATTGACAAAATTATTAGTTACGGGTGCGGGTCAATTACTGATCTGAAATACAAAGCCGAAGTAAGAATAAATAATTATGATAATTATCATGAATATTGCAAAGACGAAATGAGTGAAGTAATCGGAACGGTCAAAATCTACAGTACGTATTTATTATTATAAAATACATTCAATTCTTGTATAAATTATTGTTCTTTAATTTATATATATATACATATATATATATTCTTTCTCATTTTCAGAAGAAACGGTTTACCTAGCAGTAAATGGGATGAGTGGCATTACCAAAATTCCAGAAAAAAAGCGTGCCCCATTTGGTCTTCTACCAGAAGAATTTCACATGCCGACAATTTAAATTAATATTAAAGTTACTTTAATTTGAATGATATTCAAATGTATTTTTTAATTAAAGTTTAATTTTTCGTTCAACTTTTTTTTGTTTTACTTTTTGTTTTACTTTGTTTTTCTGTGTATGTAATTTTCTATATACCGTCAACTTTCTTTTAGCAAAAAGATTGCAAGAATGAGAAATTAATCGCGCGCGGATCATACTTGCTAGTTGATTTAAATATTATAGATATTACATATCAACCACTTCACGATTCGGTTCGTTGAGACTGTTGAGACTTTGGGGTTAGACACGTGTTTACCTTTTCAAATCCTACACTATTCGACACATACGCCACTACACTCAGTGATCAGTGTGCGAAACTTTCTGGCTTACGTTAGGGAACTTCCCCCACCACGAGAGCCCCCGGACCTGTGTATTCGACCGTGTTGGGGATGGAATTGACCCTCAAAAATAAATTTTGTAGAAATTGTTGATGTAAATTTTTGGCTTTAGGGCCAGGTGAATTGGAACCAATTAAGTTGTTTCAAACGTTTCGGCACACAATGGTGGCTCTAATAAGTGAGTTTCATTGAATATGTGAAAAGTACATACAATGCAATTGCTTTCAATTCACCTGAACCTAAAGCCAAAAATTTACATCGACAATTTCTACCAAATTGATGTAATATTTATTCAATTTGAATTTTTTCAATTGCAAGTATCTTAGAATATTTCAATTTAAAATTCCTCTCATTGAAAGAACATTTTTATTTCGAAGGCTTCAAATTTATTCCAATTTTACGCTAGCTTTGAAATTTAATAACTTTGAATGGAATCATTCATGATTCTGACCATTGCAGCTTTGAATTATTTATATCCTAAAGCTTGCCAAAAAATGTATTTTAGAATCACAAGTCATTTCATTTAAAACGTTTAAATTAAATAATATGAATTGGTGAGTTTTACGTAAACCTTTATTTAAATTTTTAATTTAAATGAATTTTACTGAAACTTTAAACTTAACTAAATTTTTATTAAATTTTGAATTGAACTAAATTGTATTTACTTTTCAAAAACTCACTAAAATTCTAAAATACGAAAAGAATTTTTTCAAACTTATTTATTTAGTAACTTGAAACTTTCTCTTAAAAAAGAAAAAAAAACAGATGAGAAATTAATTTAACTAAACTTTATTTAATTTTTTAATTCATCTAAATTTTTCTTCAATTTTGAATTGAACTCAATTTTATTCAAATTTTGAATTGAACTCAATTTTATTTAAATTTTGAATTTGATTAAATCTTATTTACTTTTCAAATTTATCTAAATTTCATTAAAATTTTTTATTTAGTTTCAAAAATGTTTTGAAATTTCACTGAATTTCTAAAGTGGGAAAAGAATTTTTTTTAAGTTTATTTATTTAGTGTGTTGAAAATTTCGCTTTTTAAACAAACCGTAAGAGAAATTAATTTTAACATAATAATAAATAGAATAATTGTGGGCCCTCATTGATTTCAATATATTTGAGTAATTCAGTGTTTCTCAATATTTCTGGCGTCAAAGATATTATAATACCTTTGCTGGCGTGCAGAGCCAGCCGACCGAGTCAGCCCGCGAGAAATAGAAAATCACTGGGAGACTTCGATTTTGTCTTTCAGCAGCGCGGTTGTCATAGAAGCGGCGAGAAGTTGAAGATGGCAACACCTCGATATGGGCGAAAATATAGTTAGCTATATATATAGGCCGTCCCCACCACTGACCCATGCCGCATCTAGGACCTAATATCTTTGGTAATACCAAAGACATTCGGTCCTAGATGCGGCATGGGCAATGGGTAATATATTTCAGAATCATGAATGATTCCATCCAAAATTATTAAATTTCAAAGCTCGTAAAATTGGAATAAATTTTAAGCCTTCGAAATAAAAATGTTCTTCTAATGAGAGGAATTTTAAATTGAAATATTCTAATATATTTGCAAATGAAAGCATTCGGTGCAATTGCAGAATAGTGGCGTCATCTCTGTTTTGTCTTGAAAATTTTTTTTTACGCAACAAACTAATAGTACCTATAATTGCACGATAAATTAAGAGATTTGATGAGGCAAAAGCTTAAAATTATTGTTACTTTTGTTACTACGATGTCTCCAATATGGGTCTGTCACGATATCGGAATTATCATATTTAACTCACCGTTAAGGTGCTTTTAAACATCGGTACATCCAGAAACACTGTAAATAATTAAAATTTAATGGTTTTTTAATAAATCAAAAGTATATGGAATGCTTTATGTATATATCGCATTTTATCATCGAATAGCGACTCAAGAATTACGAGTAACGATTCATATGAGCAGGAGGGCACCCCTGAGACTAGTCACAGAAATGCTGTTGGTCAAATCCCTACTCCTTTTCAACGTCTCGTGGGGGCGGGAAAGCACCCCTTTGACTGGTCACAAAAATAATGTTGGTAAAATCCCCACCCCTTTCCAACGTGAAACTCTCCTTTTTTTGTCGTCATAATAGCTTATATCGGAATAAAAAAATATCTAAATGCATTTTGACTTATTAAAAAACCATTCAATTTTGATTATTTACAGCGTTTCTGGCCGTACTGATTTTTAAAAGCACCTATACGGTGAGTTAAATATGATCATTCTGCTATGTGAAAGACCCATATTTGAGAGATCGTAGTAGCAAAACTAACAATGACATATATTGTCTATTGTATGTAATTTTCACAGATCCAATAAAACTCACTTATCAGGTCACCATTGTATGTCGAAACGTTTGAATTTACTCGGGAATTTACAATTCAAAATAGTCTTCAGGTCGCAATTGTGAACGGATTTGAAAGTTTTGTTTTTAGAAATGATCAGCATTACATTTTTAAGAAAACTTATGTATTATATTCATCAATTTTTGTTTCACTGTAATTATTTATTCAACGCAAGTATTTTTCTCTAAAAAAATAATAGATTATTAATATCAATAATTATTTACTGTTGATTTATTTGATGAAAAATGATTCAATATACGTGTAAAATGCTCTTTATCATAAAACATAAACTGTAAAAAAATGTTTTTCAATTTTGAGTAAGAAAGAACTAGTAATAGGTGTTTCGTTTATAAAATTTGTTATTAACATTTGAGATATTAATTTATTGAGACCGAAAGTCGCTGTTTAGACGATGCTACTAAGATTTAGATATACATAGAGAACATAAAACAATTTGCTTAATGTTGATGTTAATTTGTATAAACAAACATTTAACTATGTCGTTTACAGTGGGATTTTTTTTTAAACTGGAATTGCTATGATTTATCTAAGAAAATGAGAGTTTGTATCCAGAAATGCTTAATAATTATCAAAAAATATCATTAATAATAATATTAAGAACAAATGTTCAATTTGGCTATTTCACTCAAAAGACAGATTTTTTATTTTTCACTAAACCTTAGTATCATTGTTTAAGTAGCAATTTAAGATTTGAATAATTGAACATATTACCGTTGATAACAAATTTTTTTAACAAAATACCTATTTCGTGCTTTTTCTTACTGATTTTTTTTTACAATAAAGATTACAATAAATAAATTTATTATTAATTTTCGAAATGATAAAATGTATGCGAAAGTAATTACGCCTATTATTAACAAATTTATAAAGAA
>JAWWEA010339748.1:0-19954 GCA_035222095.1 Andricus quercuspetiolicola | reverse complement strand
ACAGTTATCACGCCAAAATTACAGTAGAACTTTTTTCATTTAATTAAAATTCTTTAAAACTAGCAGACTATTTTTCTTTTTAATTTAATTCAAACTTTCTATAAGATGGCATCCACTACCTTTTTGCACTTATGTGTCACATAAATTGACTGAATTATTTTAATTTTATATTAATATTTATTTTCAAATACTGGCTTGGTTAAATAAAATCTTACATTAATAAACTTGAAATTTTTGGCAGGTTTATTATACATATAAATGTGACATTCCTCATAGCCTTTTCAAACTAAAATTGAATTCTATATTATATGTGTGAATTTGGCAGCATACACTTTCTTTGAGTTTTCTGAATTACGCAATCAGCATTGTGGTAAAGCGGCAACAATTCTCTCGAGATTTTCGTGTCACACCTATTTTATATAGCAACTAAAACTCCTAATTATTTAGGTTTTTGCAAAAATTAATCTTTTAGGTTATGAGAGAAAGGAAGAAATAGCGTACTCAGCAGAAGGGAGACTGTGCGGTCCAGCGATGCAATTTTTTAAAAGTTGAAGATAATTTTCTCCATATTCCCACTTGCGTGATGCAATGTATGTGTAGCAGGTGTGAAGTTTTGTTTAACAGGCGTAAAGTTTAATTTAACGGGCGTAAAGTTTCATGTAGCGGGCGCAAAGTTTCATGTCGGCCCGGCGGCGCAGTATGCATGTGCGAAAGTCGCTGGGCTGTCAGCGGCCACATTACGCCTGCTTCACGTGCATTCAATAGCGCGTTTTCGAGGGGCGTCAGACAAAACAATGATTTTCACGTATGTGTCCATCTGTCTGTTTAGCAAATTTTCGTGAGGAATTTAATTAATTATATAATTTACTTTATATAATGCGAAAATTTTTCACGAACATTCTCGGAACCCTTCTTGACAACCTTACTTGATACGGGCACATTACAGACATTCCAGAAATGTTCAGGGAAAATTTGTGCTGTCCGGAAAGGTCAATTTTGAACAAAATACATAAATTTTCAAAGAAATACTTAAATTTTTTAGTGAAAAAAGGGAATTTTCGAAAAAATAGTCAAATTTTCAACCAAAAAGATGAATTTTCATGTACAATGATGAATTTCGCAACCAAGCGAACAATTATTCAACAAATGAAGATTTTTCGCTCATGAAAAAATAATAAGTTTATGAAAATCGTTAAACTTTGAAGGCAAAGGATGAATTTTCTCTAAAACAGTAAAATTCTTTAATTGTACCCTAGTAGTTGGATTGGCAATTAAAAGTGGTCAATTTTTAACAAAATAGTTGAACTGTTAAGCAAAGAGATGAATCTTCAACTAAAACTATGGATCTTCAATTGGAACAGTTAAATTTTCAGTTAAAAAAATTATTTTCTAACAAAAGAAACACGAAGTTTCAACCAGAGAGAATAATTTTTAACCAAATAGTTAAATTTTTATCCTTATCACTTAAATTCTTCAGTCCAATATTTACTTCATGGGTCAGTAAGAAATGTTTTGAAATCATTTGAAATTTTCCTGAGAATATTAGAAAAATATTTTTATTGCTTTGCAACCTTTCGAAATTTTGAAAGCGCTTCTAAATTTTGTTTAGAAGCCTTCAAAGATCCACACTTTGTTTAGAATTTTTTGAAATATTTTCAAATTTTAATTATTTTCTAATCTCTTCAAAACTTCTGAATCTGGTGAATATACTTTAAAAGGGTTCAAATTTGTCCTAAAATTAGAAAGAAATTTGCCTAATTAAAAGAATTGTCTTAAAATCTATTAGATTATTTTTTTTAATTTGGAAATCTCCTGAAAAAATCGAAATTTTAAAAAAATATTCCATTAGAATTAATTCCCACAAATCTTAAGACATTTTCTTTATACCCTAGAAACATCTCAGCGTTTTTAGTATGTAATTCAACTTTTTGTTCGAAATCTTCAAAAATCTTTATGTTGTTTTCGATTTTTTAAAAATTTTTTTAAGTTTGCAATCATCTTTCAATCTTTTACGAACTTTGATATCTCTTAAACATATTAGAATTTTCTAAAATTTTCTAATCTTGCAAAATTTAAAACTTTTGCTTTAAAATCTTCTACATTCTTTTTCGAAATTTCATGAAATCATTGGAAACCCTTTTCAATTTTCTCTGAATTTTTTTTTCTAAAGTAAAAAAGCAATGAACTTGCTATTCATGAATATTATCTTATGGAAAATAATTCAATAATCTCCCTTACTAACAATATACATATAAACACGAAGCAGACAACCTCGAAATTAAATGTCAAATCAAATAATCGCACATTTTGAAAGTGGAATAATAAATTAGACTAAAACCAAGTGCATAAATTTAATTGATTCAAATCTTTTGAATCCGACCTCAAACTGAGCCGGGTATTTTTCAATAAAGTCGCTTAGGCAATTTACCGACCAGTTGTACAGTACCTAATTGCTTAAAAAAACCTTGTTATCTTCTCTATTGGTGAACTTATCATCTTTTGCCATTTTTATTCTAACAGCTGTTTTCTTTCGTTAGTTTTTTCATTACCAAATCTATTTTATGTGAATGATCTTCAAATCTTAAATAAAAATATGACTCGTAAGGGTCACTCCTATTTAAACAAAAAATCACCGATACATCAAGGAATTGATTTTTGACAATTTGCAAAACATAACACTTTTTTATTTATCTTTATTTATTATTTATGAAAGTAGTGTTCGACCTTAGAATAGTTGTCCAACCACCGGTACACTCACCCGATATTGTGGGAAAATATTTGAAAGATTCTCAAAAGATTCCAGCAAGGAACTTGTTACTTATTTTAACAATTTGAAAGAATTTCAAAGGACTGGGCATATTTTAGGGCATTTGGGAAGAATCTAAGGCATTTGAAAGAGCTGTCAATAATTTCCATGAATGCCAACAGATTTTAGAGGGTTTAAATATTTTAGGGTATTTTAACAGATTTCAAGGAATTTTCAACCGATTTTAGTAATTTAATTGATTTAAAAGGTAAGGGGAGAGTGCGGCGGAAGTCAAGGTGACGAAGAAGTGTCGATGGGGAAGAGAGTCAGCTGGACGAGGGAGGCGATAGAGAAGTATCAGGAGCAGTTAGGGAAGGTACGATTTGAAGGAGAGTCGGTGGAAGAGATATGGGAGAATCTGAAAGAGAAAGTGAAATGGTGTGTGCAAAAAAAGGTATTTAGAAAGAAGAAGAAAGGAATGGTGAAGGCGCGGGGGGATAGAGAATTTAAAAAGACGAAAAGAAAGGTGAGGCGGACGTACAATAAGTGGAAAGAGGGAACTGCGAAAAGGGAGGAGTATGTAGAAATGAGGAAGGGGTTTAGGTTGATGTGTGAGCAGAAAGAACAGGAAAAGGAGAAAGATCTGGAAGGGGAGTTGAAAAGTGTTAAGACAGATGGGGACGCATGGAAGATAATAAATAGGTTTATGAAACGTAGGGTGGGGATAAGCGAGATGATAGAGAGTGAGGGGTGGAGGGAATTTTTTGAAGAATTATTTTAGGGTTCAGATTGATGGAAGAGGGATGAGGGGAGCAGAACATCAAGGGAGGCGGCGGGGGAGAAGTTGAATGACGAAGAGATAGAGAAGCAGATAAGGAAGTTGAGAAGGTCTAAAGCAGCAGGGCTGGATGGCATAGAGAATGAAGCGTGGCTGTTTAGCACATGAGAGGTGAAGGAAAGACTGAAGGGGATAGTGCAGAAAATATGAAGGTGGAAGGATTTGCAAGAGGGTGGAGGGAGGGTTTGATTGTGCCCCTGTATAAGAAAGCGAATAAGGATAAGCAGGGCAATCATGGAGGAATTACGCTAATGAATACGGCGTACAATGTATACGCGATGGTGTTGGCGGATAGGCTGCGGAAGGCTGTCGAGGGGAAAGGAATATTGACGGAGACGCAGGCGGGCTTTAGGGAGGGCAGGAGCACTATCAACAATATTTACGTCTTGCAGCATGTGATGAATAGAGAATTAAGGAAGAAGGGTTCGAAAGTGTACGCATTTTTTGTGGTCTCAAAGGCGCGTTCCTTTAGGTGGATAGAAGGAGATTGTGGGAGGCGACGAAATAGAGAGGAGTGGTGAGAGGCCTGATCGAGAGGGTAAGGGAGGTATATAAGGAGACGAAAGATAGGGTGAGAGGAGGAGAGTGAATTTCGGAGGGTTTCTGGATGGATAGGGGTTTCAGGCAAGGGTGTACGCTTAGCCCAAAGCTTTTTGTGATTTTAATCGCGGATATGGAAAGTAAGCTAGCGGACGGAGTGGTAGGAGGAGTAAGGGTTCCTAACCTCACTCCTCCTACCACTATCCTACTATCTTGAATCCTCCTGGATTCAGGATGTGGTCATTCGCGTATGCAGATGACATAGTGCTGGTAGCAAAGAATGAGGAGACATTAAAGGAGGTGATGAAGAGGTTGAGAAGATACCTGGACAAGAATAGGTTCAAGCTGAACGCGGAAAAGTCCAAGGTTATGGTGTTCAGGAAAGGAGGTAGAAGGGATAAGAAAGGTGAGTGGAAGTGGAAGGGAAAGGCAGCGCAGGACGTGGAAGAGTTTGTGTACCTAGTCTTCCTGTTTCGGAGGAATGAGGGAGTGGATGGTCATATAAAAGAGAGGTGTGGGGGTTGAAGGAAAGTAAGGAGGTAAATGGGATACCGGAGAGGTATGTTAAGTGGACACTGGGGTTGGCAAGGAACACGCCTAATTATATTGGCAGGAGGGAAACAGGGGAAACAAGTTTAGGGATAATAAGGTGAAGTCGGATGTGTAAATATAAGGACAAATTTTTGGAAAAGGGGGAAGTAAGCTGGTAAGAGAGTGTTGGAGGGAGAAGGAAAACAGGCAAGTGGGTGGGAAGTTGCAGATTAAAAGAGAAAGGTATTTTAGAACGAATGGACTGCAGATGGATGAAGTGGGTAGGATGCATGAAGAAGGAAGAAAGGTATACGAGATGGATAAGAAAAACGGCATGGAGAGAGAGATAGCATTAGGGGAGGAGACAATAAGAGAGTGAAGGTATAACGGGAACTATGGATAGATTATGCCAAGGGAGAGAGCACAATATTTGTGTGAGAAGGGAGAGAAAGGAAGTCAGGAGCTTATAGTGAGGATGAGATGTGGGTGCACAGGGAGTTTTATTATGTTCTGGCTTTCTAGGGAGAAGAGGATGCGTGAACTATGCGGAAAGGGGGATGCAAGAGTGGAGCATTGGTTGGAGGAGTGCGAGGAGTTGGAAAGGAGTGGTATAAGCATGGTGGTATCGATGCATGAAAGGGGGGATAAAAGGGAAGCAGCATGGGTGAAGGTGGTGTTGGGTAAAATTGGTAAAGAAGAGAAGGAAGGAGGAAGAGGAATGGAGAAGGAAAGATTGCAAATAACGCGAAATGTAAATATTGTAAATAGTAAATAAGTATGTATTAGTAATAAGATGCTGAGGCATAGTTTGGCAATTCGCGGCCAGGCGAGAAAGTAGGGTCATGCGTGTGAGGCGAAGCGAGGAAGGCAAGGCGATAAGAGCGAGCATTCTTAGAGATAAGGTATGGATAAATGTTAGTTTCTGAAGGTTAGTTTTAGGAAATTTCTGTAAAAAATGGAAGTATAAGCAAGTCAATTTTCAAAGGACATCAGGCCGAAAAATAAACGTTTATTCATCTATCTAACTGATTCAAAAAGATTTGAAATATTTTAGAGTATTTTAATTGCAAGGGATTTTCAAGAGTTCTAAAAAGTTTAAAGTGATTTCAAAGAACGTGAAAAATTTTAAGGAATTTTCTAAGGTTTTTTTTCACCAATTTCAAGGAATTTTAAAGGACTAGTAGAGTTTTTAATAATTTCAAAATAATACAAGGCATTTTCAAAAGATCCACATAATTTAAAAGAGTTTTGAGCAGTTTTAAAGGATTTGAATACTTTTATACTATTTCAAAATATTCCAAGGAATTTTCAATTGATTTTAGCAATTTAACTGATTTCAGAAAATTTGAAATATTTTAAAGTATTGAAAACATTCCACGGCATTTTCGAAAGCTTTACAAAGTCTCAAGTGATTTTAAAGATTTCAAAGAACTTGAAAGATTTTAGGGAATTTTTAAAGATGCGACAGAATTTTGTATTTATTTCAATTGAAGAAATTTTAAAGGATTGGAAATATTATAGGGTGTTTTGAAAGAATCTAAGGCATTTAGAAGAGATTTAAATGATTTCAATGAATTTCAAAAGATTTTGAAGGATTTGAAATGTTTTAGGGTGTTTTAACAGATTCCAAGAAATTTTTAATTGATTCCAGCAATTTATTGGATTCCAGAGGATTTAAAAAATATCAAGTGATTTTAAAAGATTTCAACTCAATATATATTTTGGAAAAATATTTAAGAGAATTGCAGAAGATTCCAAGCGATGTTTTTTTCATTTCAATAATTGAAAGCAACATTAAAGGATCGGGCATATTGTAGTGTATCTTAAAAGAATCCGAGGCATTTCGAAGAGATATTAATAATTTCAAGGAATTTTGAAGGATTTTCCAAAGATTAGAAATATAATATTTGGTGGTATTACAGAAGAATCCAAGGTATTTTCAAGAGATTTCAACAATTTAAACGAGAGTCAAAAAAATGTATAGTTTCGAAACCTTTAGAGCTTTTTAAAGAATCCAAGGATTTTTCACTTGATTTCAGTAATTTAATTGATTTAAGAGGATTTGAAATATTCTAGAGTAATTTAGAAGATTGCAAGGCATCTTCGGAAGGTTTCAAATGTTTTGAGTGACTTTTAAAGTTTTAAAAAGGTCTTGAAATATTTTGGAGAATTTCTAATGACTCCCAGAAATGTTTTTATTATAATAATTTGAAGGAATTTAAAAGATGTCAAATATCCTCGGCTGCTTTTAAAATTTTCATTCGATTTTAAAGAGAATAAAAAAATTTTAAGAATACAAGGAACTTTCATTTGATTCCAACAATTGATTTCAGTGGATTTTAAATATTTTAGAGTACTTCAAGAAATTCCACGGCATTTGAAAAAGATAAAAACAGTTTCAAGGAATTTCAAGAAAGTTTTGAGGATATGAAAACTTTTAGATTATTCTAGAAGATTCCAAGGGGGTTTCAATTGATTCCAGTAATTTAATTGATTTCAGCCGATTTGAAATATTTTTGAGTATTTTAGAATATTCGAAGACGTTTTCGAAAGCTTTAAAATGTCTCACGCTTCAAGTCATTTTAAAATATTTCAAATCAATATTTCAGGAATTTGAAAAGATTCGAAAACATTTCCAAGAGATTTCAATAATTTAAAGGAATTTCCAGATATTGTGAAGGATTTGCGAAGTTTTAGAGTATTTAAAAAAATACAAAAGACATTTTCGAAAGCTTAAAAAATTTTCAAGTGATTTTTAAAGAATCGAAGATTTTTTTTATTTTAATAATTAAAAAAAATTGCAAAGGACTGGAAATATTTTAGGGTGTTTTTAAAAATTGCAAGGAATTTTGAGGAGCTTAAAGGAATTCAAGGAACTCCAAAATATTTCGAAGGATGTTAAATATCTTAGGGTATTTTGAAAGATCAGAAGAATTTTTTGATTGATTTCAGTAATTTAATGTCACTCATAGGACTTGAATCATTTTATGGTGTTTTGAAAGATTCTATGGCATTTTCAAGAGGTTTAAAATGTTTCAATTGATTTCAAAAGATTTCAAAGGATTTGAAAAGTGAAATGATTTGGAATATTTCAGGGTACTTCAACAGATTCCGAAGAACCTTCAAGAGATTTACAAATTCCAAGGCATTTTCCAGAAGACTTTGAAGTTTTTGAAATATCTAAGGGTATTTTTAAAAGATTTCAATAGTTTGAAGTGATTCAATTCTTTCTCTTTTTCCCTTTGTTATTTCTTTGTCTCGAATTAAAAAAAAGCGGTTCTTGATATTTCAGAGCTTTTTGAAATGGTACTTTAAGAAGATTAAAAAAATTTCTAGTAATTTCCAAGGACTTGACCGATTTAAAGGAATTTGAAAAATTTGCATGCGGTATTTAAAAGTTTCCTGAAATTTTGCAAAATATGGAACGATTTCAAAGAGCCTATTATATCTCGAAACATTAAAAGTGATTTTATAAGATTTTTGAACTTTTCAGTGATTTTAAGGGATTTTGAAAGCTTGCTAGGTACTTTGATCAATCTTCCAGGATTTCAGATAATATCATCAGATTTCATGTAATTTCAAGGGATATTATAATATTTCATTAGATTCCTAAGGATGTATTCACCAAAATTCATGGATTTTATATCATTTCTAAAAGATTTTCAAATATTTCAAGGTATTATCGAAGTTTTCAAAGAATTTGAGAGATTTTAGGATATTATAGAAGATTCTTAGGAACTTTAAATTATTTCAAAGAATCTGAAAGATAGAACGTATTTTTACAAACCAAAGCAATTTTTAAGAACTTCTATAAATTTCGAAGTACTTCAAAAGACTTTAAAGGATTTTAAATATCTCAGGGTATTTATAAAAATTTCAAGGTATTTTCCAAAACTTTAAAAAGTTTCAAGTGACTTCAAGAGCTTTCAAAAAATTTGAAATATTTTAGGAAATTTTAAAAGATTCAGATGTAATTTATAATTAAAATAAAATTCTTTTATTGATTTCTTATTTTATGATATTTTAAAAAATTCAAAGGGATTTTATAATATTTCCGATGATTTCTCTGTTTTTAGATGATTTTAAAAGCTCTAAAGGTTTTTAAATAAATTTCAAGGTTTTTGAGAAATATCAGATTTTGTATAATTTCCCGAAATTTCATTTCGAATTCACCCTGAATTCTTATAAATTCTTTTGAATTGTGCAGAACTTTCTCGATTTTCTAAAAATTTCCATGAATCCTTCAAAATTCATTTAATTCTACTTAAGTTAATATATTTTTAAATTTCTTATTAGCTTTTTGTTTAATTCATCTTGAAGTATTTGAAACACCTAGGATGCTTAGCCATTTCATCAAATCCTTTTAAGTTTCCTAGAATTTCCCTAAACTCATTTCAAACTTACTGAACTCAATGCATTCTTTCATAATTTTTATTTGTTTTAATTCACTCGCATATTTTTCAAAGTACCTTTAATTTTTATAAATTTTATCGAATTTTTTTAATTCCTCTCAAATTTCACTGAATTCACTTCAATTTAAGTGAATCCTTTCAGGCCATGTAACGATTGGACCAGCTGATCAAGTCAGTTCTGAGATCGATATTTTTACACACATATTTAAAAATAAAAGTTAAAACAACGCGGAAAAAATTTCGGAAAATATTATGAAATATAAAAGGACCGTTTGTGTCAAGGCACAGACTTGGGGGAAGAAAAAAGTGTATTATTGAAAATAACAAATATCGACCGATGGATTTAGGCTTTACGACAGAAGTTTTACTTCTTTCATTCTCTGTTGGTAAAGAAGAAGTATGTAAAAAAATATATACTTGTTTATTTGCGTTTCAAGTGCAAACATTAGTTTTTGCACTATTTTTTTAGAATGTTCGTGACCAATCTTTGTTGTTTTGCCCCAATTTGATAAATATAAGGCTCAGAAATTGACCACTGGCAAAACTGAGGATGGCCTGCAGTGTTCTGCGGCAGGGTCGGTAATTCTTCAGATTTGTATAAAAAAAAACTTTTTCACAATAATAAATATTTATGACAAGAGACGTCTTCCTTCGTACCTTCTATTTATCGTGCCAAATTTTTAACACGATATCTTATTCCGTGTCGACGTAAGTCGGGAAAAAAGAATAACGATATAGCTTCCAGTTTTATTTTCTTCGGGAAAATTTTTTTCAAAATTTCCACCGAAAGAAAGCAGAGAGATATACTTTATTGTCTCCTCTTTCATTTTCCAAACTTTCAGAACGATATTGTATTTGGTTTGGGCGTAAGTTGGGAAAGAAAAATTGAGGACTAGCTTGCTCACGTGATCCACTCGTTACATGGCCTTAAAAGAGAAAAAATGAAAAGGAGCTCCTTATCGGAGACTATATAAATCATCCTGTGGTGCCTTCTAATTAGCTTATACAATTATTTTCTAACATTCGTTGAATATCAATAACATAGAAAAAATAAGTATTTGGTTTATTCTTCCTCGTAAAAAAATGTCATGTTTATTATTCTCTAGGGGAAAATGTCTATTTTCCTTGAAATGTGACTCAATGCCAAGTTTAAAGACAGATAAAGATTATTTTGTTCTTCGGCATGAGACCTCCGACGACACTTATCTTTGCAAGTATCATGTTAAATGGAAAGTTTCTGGGTTCACCGATATTATTCTATTATTATTATTATTATTATTATAGTGAAAATCAAAACTATGAAATTGAAATTTTTGCATTTTCATCATGATGAGAAGGTGTTGGTTTTATGGGGAAAGTGACTTTAGCGAATTCGATCAAATATCGACGTTTTGAGGCCCCCTGTGTCAGAAAAAAGGTTTTTACGTCGGAGTTTGTCTGTCTGTCGTCGTTGTCGTCGTCAAAATAAGAAAGTAAAGTTTTTGAAAAAAGGACACAAGCTATAATAACATTTTATTTAAAAAAATGTTTTGCATAAATTATATCTAAAAATTCGCTGAAGACTATCTTACTCTAGGATGCGTGTTTTTGGTTAAAATCGTAAAAAACAATATTGAACTTAGCAAGTCAAATTTATTGAAAAACGACACAGTTTGCCATAAGATGTTTAATAACAAATTTTCGTTAACAGGATGCGCACTTTTTTTCAATTATGAAAACAAGACATAGAAATACTTTTGTATCCAACCCTGCTTGAAAACGCCCCATTCATGCATGTAAAGCAGGCGTAATGTGGCCGCTTCCAGCCCATTGACGTTTGCGCCTGCGCACTCCGCCGCCGGGCCGACATGAAACTTTACGCCTGATACATAAAACTTTACGCTTGCCAAAGCTCACAGGATATCTCCCACATATTGCTATGAATCAAAATAAAAAAAATTAAGGAAAAAATAAAGGTGCCCTGCTTGAGAATATTCACTTCATAGTCTTTTCGAAAAATTGACGCCGTTTTGGTAACTTTTATGATTTTCGCGTTTCTTTAAGGAATTGAAGAGACTGCTCTTGTACCAAAATTAAATTCTGTTAATTTTTCTCTAAAATACGACTATATAAACAAAATTATCAGTTATTTTTTATAATTTACTTGAGTATTTAAGAACCCCATGGTAAGCCAGACTAAATTTAGAATTTGATTTCTTAATATGATTCTCTCAAACTTATTTGTAAAGTGTAGAGTGGATTTGGAGTTTTTTGTTTTTTGGTGTTTTTTAAACTAATTTAGAATATGGAGAGTTTCAATGTTTAATTTTTTTAAACTCAAAGCCTGGAAGTTGAATCTTCAAAAACATTTCATTCTTCAAAGATTTATTTTGAAAATTTTTAGCCATCAAAGAAATTGCTACACTCAGAAAAATGTTTGAATCAAACAAATATTGGTATAACCTCGTATCAAAGATGGAATTTGTTTCATTCAAATGAAACTTGTTTGAGTTGAAGGATGGAGTCTTTAAATCAAAGAAATATTTGTTTGACCCTATATTAAAGAAACAATTTGTTTTATTCAACAATTTTTCTAAACGTATGATACAATACTCCAAATGATTACCTATCTGTAGGTATTCACAATTTCTTAAGACTTATAGGATTTATTTTTCGATTTTCCAAAATTAGAGATTTCATGTGTTTTTTTTTTATTTTTTTAAATTTTATAAAAAATTAATGCATTTGTTAAATTTTTCATATACATCCTGCTTATTTTGATTGATTTATGTATATTTTCCTATGTTTGGAGTCTACATAAAATTCAGATAATATTTTGAATTCAGATGTTCAAAAAATATTGGAACATTCTTATTAAATTTCAAAGACTCTGAGGCGAAACAAAAAGTCAATAAAAAATATGTTAATGACAACTAGTGTCAACTTCTTCATATATAACAGTCTAGTCAAGAAAATTGATCAAACTGAAAGAAATACCAAAAAAGTTGATTTTCTCGATTTTTTTAAATTTCAAGTTTCTTTAGGCAAGTTTCAAAATACTGGAATGGCATTATCACTAAATATTTATTTGCTGCCAACTATTTTTTATCATAACTTGCGTCACGAAAGAAATGTTGTGGTCTTCAAATAAAAAGTATATCGCTTCCAGTACTCTTCGACTTTTATTACAAAAGGATTTTTTTAAATAACTTAGAAAAATAATTCTTATTTTTTCCAATTTTCAAAATATTAACTTCCTTTCGATACGCCCCCTTGCTTACAAACCATTTTTCTCTCCTTTCGTGTTAATTTTAGATTATTTATTATTGGAAATTATTCAATAAAATGTAAAAATGCATTTCATTGAATTTCTTTACATTTGTCATGCATAAGTTAGTCACAAAATATCTGTCATTTGCAAAAATACTAAAACCACTTTTAAATCATTTTTTTATTTTTTATTTTTTGGTAACCAAAATCAATGAAGTATTTAATAAATATTAGTTAAACATTGTAGACTAGGGTGGGGTCAAAGTGCGAAAATTATTCGAATCGCTTGAGCTCAGAGAAAAAAGTTTGTGGCTCAACATCCGTAAAGGAACTTTTTTGTAATCAGTTAATACCTTCTGGATTTTTTTTTATTTTAATAGTCAAATTTTTCGAAATAAAAAAACATTGCATTGGTTCACAATTAATGGGGGATGCTTTATGTATACAGTTTTCACTAGGGAACAAGTATACAAATTTTGAGAAAAAAAATTTTTCGCTTAGTTTACAATTTTTTGGAAATGTAAAAAATACATATTTTTTGAATTAAGTAGTATACACACTTTTTGCAAAAAGTTAAGTATGTCGAATCTGAACTTTTTTATCTTGAACCAAAGAAACAAGTTGTTATTTTGCTTTCTTGAAAGGAAAAATTTTCGTGATTTAGGAATTTTTGAATTGCGGATCTTTTTGTGATTTTAAAACGTTGCAAACACATGAAAGATTATTTCCTCCGTGAGAGAATTTTTTTATGAATAAAACCCAAACTACGCGTATCAAAAAGTGATTTATAAAAAATTTGTAGATGTTTTCAAGGTTCACAATTTTTGGTTACTTATTTGTTTTCATAGCTTGTGTGGTTTTTCCAAAAAAATAATTTTTGTTTTTTATTTTCAATGTTATTTTTCAAGAATAAAACAAAAACTACGCGTCCTATCAAGAAGTGATTATCAGCAAATTTGTAGATCTTTTTTGGAATCACAACTTTTGTTCGTTCATCTTTTTCCGTATCTTGCATAGTTTGACCGCAAAATGGAATTTTTTATTTTTCATTATTTTTTGAGCTATCAAAATTTGAATTTACCATTTTTCAATGAAATTCAAGAAGCTGTAATGATAATCTTATAGGTAAAAAAATACTTTAAATATTTCCTAGGAATCAAAGAATATGTTTTTTTTTTCTTGAAACCTTTACAGGTATTAAATTATTCCTAAATCCTTTCAAAGCTTCTAAATATCTCTTCAACTTACTGGAATTTTTTCTAAAATTTTTCACTGAAATCTTTTTCATTCTTTTTTGAAATTTCAGGAGGCTCTTTGAAATATTTGGAAACCCCTTTCAACTTTTTATTTTCTTTCTAAATTCGAATTTTTTTCAATTTAAAAACTTATAAACCTTTTAAATATCTCTTAAAATTATTCTAACATATAAAATTTTTAAAAAATTATAAAATTTGACTTCAGAAATTTTCTAATAAATTTTTTCTAAATCTTGTATGAACCTTCTGAATATCTTTTAAAATGCTTCGAATTTTTCCCACAATTTTTCAAAAAACCTGCATAATTAAAAAAATTGCATTGAAATCCACCGGATTCTTTTTTGACAATTTTGGAAATATTTTGAAATGTTTTAAAATTTTTTAAATATTCTCTTAAAATTAGTTTTTCGAAATAGAAAAAAATAAATTTTTTCCGGAATCCTAAAAAAATTGATTCATCTGATTAAAACCTTTGGAGAATCTTGAGAAGCCTCGAAATTTTGTTGTTGTAATTTTCCAAAACCTACACATTTTTTTAAAAAGTACCATAAAGTCATCCATAATCTTTTTCGACACTTTTCTTAAATGTCTTTAAATATCTTCGAATATTCTCTTGATTTTTGAGAAAATTTTGTAAACATTTTCTAGGATCTTAAGAAAATGTTTTCATTCTCCTGAAAACTTTACAAGTTTTAAATTATCTTTGAATACTTTCAAAAATTCTAACTTGTCTCTTCTTTAAATTCTCTTAAACTTGCTGGAATTTTTCCAAAATTCTGCACTGAGCTCTTTTACATTCTGATAAAAAGTTTTGGAAAGACCTTTTAAAATATTTTTGAATCTCTCTCAAATTTCTCCTAGAGCTTGTATTTCAAAATGAAAAATCTTAAGAATTTTTTCTTGTTTGAAAGCTTTCAAAACTTTGTTTTAGATTTTTTCAAATGTTTTAAAGTTCAAATTTTTACTTCATTCTGTTCAAAACTTCTAAATATCTCCTAAACTGGAAAAATTGATCTTCTTGGTTGAAAAATATACTTCTTAGTAAAAAATTGATATTTTTTGATTGAAAGTGTAATATTTCTGTTTTCAGTGAAACAAAATTATTTTTTAAGATCTTGCAATTTCCGTTTCCCTAATAGTCTCACGTAACTTCTGGATAACCCCTTATAAAAACCTGTATAACTGTTGTCTCTAAAAGTCTAAAAAATAAATTTAGTGAAAAACATTTTTTTTGCATTAACATTATTGATCTCCTACGTTTAATATTGTTTTTATACCCGAGAGAAAAATGTATAACGGTCAGGGAAAATTAAAAGATATTCAGGTAAAAGAGGGAGAAATTTAGGGAATTGCGAAATTGGGATTTTGTAGCAACCCTGTAAATATTACATTAATTGTTCATTAAATCTAGTAAACGACAGAGAAATATAATTAAATAATCAAAATTGTAGAACGTTTACGAATATTGAAAGTCATAATACTTACTCTAGTTCACAAGTTACCAGGGAAAGGAATGCGCTAGAAGCGCAAATCGCTAGCACAATTTTCATTGTTCACTAAAAAAGCTCTAATTAAATCTTTTCGTACGAACTGCGAGAAGCAGCGCATTCATTTCGAATTTATACTCTCCGGTTTTGCAAAAAAAAGGTGGGACAGATAAATAATCCCCTCCATTTTCCAGCTCTCTGCCAATAAAAAATGTGACTGCTATGCAGAAACATTCTCATTGGTTCTTAAATTTTTTTTCAATTTGTTTTTGAAGACGGTTCTCGAAGCACCTGCAGCTTTTACGATTACATTATCATAGCGAAACTCGCGCTTCGCGATCGTTAAATATATTATAGAGACGGTTTTCTTTCGAAAATAAATCGATGCAGGCAAAATAGAACAGAAAATAAGATGTAAGCATGTTTTTTAATACAATGTTAACAAAAAAATATACTTTTTTTTAAATTACTAAACGAAGACAAAGCTATGGGCTTCAATTTTGTTCGTTTAAAGCGTGGTTTGAATTCAACTCTGCAAAAATTAATAGTCAGTTTAAAAAATATATTAAAAATCATTTCGCTGGGTTTAAAAAATTTTCCGATATAACTAATCTACTTGATTATTAATTATTTAGAAGATTTTAAGTTGAAACTTACAGATCTATTAAAAATAAAAATTTCATAATTTTGAAAATCATCTAATTTTCTTAATGTTTGTTCTAATTGGCATTTTTATTAGGATAGTTATGAAACAAATTTGATAGCTAGTAAAAACTTAATTGAAATTTCTTTATATATCAGAAAAATAGGTTTATTTTTTCTATTTTTTGAATTATTTTAAAATGTTGAAATGCATATAACTTTTTTATTTTTCTTCAGTATGTAAAAACTTAACGTTGTGTACAGAACAGATAAGACAAACGTTAATGCCGACGCTTTATCTCGAAATCCTGTAGAAGAACGAGAGACTTTAACCTCAGAAAATATTATGATTCATGAAAAAGAAGATTTAGATTTACAAACTCACGGAAGTCTAAATAAAAAGTATAATGAACATATAACGAAAAAAAATCGTATGCTTATAATGAAAGAAAGTAATCAATTCAACTCTATAAATGAATTTATCAATTCCAATGGGATTACCAGGAGTCTTAAAAGTGCAATAAATAATTTTATAGACAATTCACATATTCGCAAAAATAGAGAATCATTGAATCTCCGTGACGAATATTCTGCATTAAAATTCAATGCTGCAATCACACAAGAAAAATTCAAAAAATAAATAGGAAAAGAAGATGTTAGAATAATAAAAATAAAGAAAGAAAGAACATACTCGACACGACCAAGTTCAAAGTCTAAGCTGAGGTCAAATTCAAGAAGAAATTCAAATTCCAGTTTAAGTTTTAAATCAAGTTCAAAATCGAGTCCTGCAAAAAAAATCAAAGTGAAGTTCTAAATCGAATTCAGAATTTAGTACTGATGAAGACTCAAAATCAAGTTTAAAACCAGGTAGTGATAAAAACTTAAAATCAGATTCTCATTTAAAGTCTAAAATCAAGTGGTGACAAAGATTCAAAATCAAGTTTTAAATCAAGTATTATTTCAAGTTTGCAAACGGATAATATTTCAAGTTCAGACTTAAATATCAGTTCAAATTCAAGTTATCAATCAAGTTCATCGCTAAGATTAAAATCAAGAGCAAATGCAAGTTCCAGTTCAAGCTATAAGATGGCTGTAATTCAGGATATATGATTGCTTTGTGGCGAAAAAAATCAAACCATAAAATTTTCCAAAAATTTGACAAAATGGCGGAGATGTGGGACTTTGAGTTTTTGGTCAACTCTTTTTTTTTTAATGACGTATCTTGGGTTCTAATTACCCGACTCGCCTTTTCGACGTCTTAATTTATTTGCTTTAAGATACATTACAAAATGAAGAAAATTTTTAAATAATTTTTTGTTGTTGAAAATTTGGGGAAAAATAAAGAAGAGAAACGCACTTTCCTAAAAATGGCATTCTTTTCAATTTTATTTTTATTTCTTCGTCAGTGGAAGGTATAAGTGTGGTCTGCAAGTGTATAAGTGGATGCAAATAATTTCGCGGAGACTAGCAATATTTGGTTGCTTAATTTTAACTGAATTTTTACAATGTAGTATGTAGTAAACAAATATTTATACAATTTGTATGTAGTAAACAAATTATTAATTTTTATTATGCGAAAAGCTCGTGAAACGAGCAAGGTTCGTCGTATCAATTGATTATTTGACTTAATATGGATGATCATTATTTGGTGCAAACAATACTTCTTTTATAATCATTACAATGTTAATAATACAATTTTCGGTTAAGTAAAGGAAATATACCATGCCGGTTATGGACATAGATTCCTGCACTGACATTTAATGACATTCGAGAAAGTGCGTTTGGTTCTTCTCCATGCTGAATCTAGAAATTTCTAGACGGGTAGACGTCTCACTTGTAATGTGTGTGATATAATTTTGAAGGTCATTGGTCGTTATATTTTGGTGCGTAAATGAAAAAAAAAGAAAAAGAGAAATCCTTCGATTTCTCTGCATCCAGAAATTTCTGGACGGTTAGACATTACATGTAAAATCCGTGAGAGATGATTTTGAAGGTCACTCGTAGTTATTTTTTTGATGCTTAAAAAGACAAATGAGAAATCCTTGAGTTTTTGCTCAAAGGACTTTCCGATTTTTTCAGAAAAAAACACTTGGTAGTTAGTCATCTCTGGTAAAAAACCTTAGAACTTTCTTGATTACTTTTGCAGGATGAGTAATAATTTTAACCCATACACACGCAGACACACACATGATGTTATTTTGTAGTTTATTGATGATTATTTTTTAGTGCATAAATGAATCATCCTTCTACAAACTCAAGAACCTTCGAAAATACTTGTAGGAGACAAATAACCGTTTGTCAGACGAAGATAAAAAATAAGTTTAAGGGTAGAAAAGACGGACATTGCCGTACATTTTCAGTCTTTTTTAAAAGTTTGATACAGATGTCGAAACTTGAACAGTATCGCGAAATACAAGTTCGTGTAAGAATTCTATCGGAAAATATTCGAGAAGTGAAACTTTCAATTAAACTAAAATCAGAAACTTAGGTTTTATCGAAAAAATTTAAAAGTTTAACTTTAAAGAATAAATGTCAGGAAATTAAATAGAGCTGCTAGTGTTCTACCAATCAAACCCTTAAAAGACTACAAAGTTGGCGAATTTTACACTGTTACGGATTTGAGGAAGGTAAATACCAAGTATGGAACAAAAATTGATGCAGACATTGAAAACAGTTTTATAATTTTCTTACCACAAAGAATGGTGCGAGTGTTTGAAGCAGATGAAAAACTTTTCGAAGACTTGAAAAAAGAAGCTACTGAAACTGACGTATGTATAACTCTTAATTTTTATTCAACTTCTGTAGAGCATTGAAAAGCAATACAAAATATCAAAAAAGTTTAAGGAATGTAAAAAAATTGTCGAACATCATCTCTTGTCGAAAAGCTTAAATTATATTTATATTTGTATGTACATTAACTTCTGAGCATTAAAAATGAACTTCTTGAAACGGTTCAGTATAAATTATCAATTTAAATTTAAAAATAGGAGAAGAGCGGGTGAAAAATAAAACAAACACGACACTGACAAATTCCTGAAGGAAAGAGTTATATAGATCACATGAACCGCTATGTGAAACAGGTGCCGTTGCGTGCGCAACCACTGATAAGTAGGGATGTACGATTCGGCAAGACTAGGACCTCTCGCGATTACCGAGGAGCGAGGATATGGTCAGTCGGTGCCAGGCATTAGGAAGGAATCGTTGTTTGGCTCTCGACTCTTCGCGCGCAAGCATTAGGCAAATTAGAATCAACAGACCGGCTTATCGGTATGACTCTCCAGAAACAATTATAGGAGGAAAACTGAGGAAGGACAAAATCGAGTCATTCTACTATAAATTAAAAAATTAAAACTTTCATGGTGCTTCCTTGCCTTCTCGTGTTGTCGAGATTACCAAAATTAAAGTGACACTGGAGAGTTTCTCAATCATTCTCTAGCCACCCATACTTTTGGGATCTTGAGAATGCCAGTGATGCAACTTCAAAATTCGTCAATCAAAGAGGGAGCGGAGAAAGAGTAAGAGCTGAAAATTTAAGAAATTCAATTCTTGGCCATGAATAATCTTTTTCGACCAACGTTACAAGGGCTACCCGTCTTGTTGCGGGAACTCACGTAATGAGTCATATTAAATTATAACTAACAAAGTATATGTAAGCGTAATAAAAGGAGAAAATGGCCACATATTGGATTCATATTTAACTAACTTTCCTGGAGAAAGGCACACACTTATGGAATTTAACAATTCCCAAAATAGTGGTGTGCATTTCAAAAGTTAAGTCAAGTTCCATAAAAGGTAGTTCTTTTGGTCAATTACGGAAATAAATAACGGCAGCTCGAAGCTAGGACCAATTTTTATTTCCATTCAGATAAAATCAGTTAAGTAAGTGAAACCTAATTCTATTGCCGATATTGCAATATTAATAAAAGATCGGTAAAGAACAACGTTTCACTTTTGAAATTTTCTAATTGTTCCTCAGTTTTCATAAAAGGGGAATTAACTATGAATTAGAGTTTAGCATGAATAACAAAATAAAATGCGTAGATCTTTCGATATTCCAAAAAAGGGACTACATATCGAGGGAGTTTTTGATCAAAAATTATTTCCAAATAAAAGGGCTTAAAATTGAGAAAACAAGTTTTTGGGGTTTGAACGCAAATTGGGAGCCACAAGTGTCGCATAAAGTTTCTTTTCTTTTGGTAATTAATGATAAAGCTTTACGTTTCAGATTTATCGTCCTCTCAGGTTTGGTATCG
>JAWWEA010338799.1:0-12838 GCA_035222095.1 Andricus quercuspetiolicola | reverse complement strand
CTCTTTTTTAGGAATTAACAACGGAGTTTATTTCAACTCAGTAGTTGAATTTTCATCCAAAAAGAGTGAATTCCCAGCAAAAAATGAAATAGTTGATATTTTAATTGAAAAAATATTTTTATTTTAAATAAAAACCAATTGAATCGAACCAGAAAAGATGAATTTTTGACGAAATAGTTCTGTATTTAACAAAAAGATTAATTTTCAAGTAAAAATATTAATTCTCAACAAAATACGTAAAGTTTTAAGCAAACAGATGAATTTTCAACCAAGAAGATTAATTTTCTACTAAAAAAGACGAATTTTTAACAAAATACATATGTTTTTAACCAAACAGTAGTTGAACTTTCAACCAAGATCAATTTTATATAAAAAATTAATTTTTAACAAGAAAGTGAAATTTTCAGTTAATAAAATTAATTTTAAAAAAATGAATCCTCAACAAAGTAGTTCAATTCCAAACCAAAGAGATGTGTTTTAAACTAAAATTATGAATCTTCAACCCAAAAAGATAAAATTGATACAAAAAGAAATGAATTTTCAATTGAAAAGGATGAACGCTCAACAAAAAATGTAATATTTGATATTTTAGCTAAGAAAACTTCTACAAAAAGAGATGAATTTTCAAATAAAAAAGATAAATTTTTAAATAAAAAATAAGAATTTTCAACAGGAGTTGAATTTTGCGCCAAGAAAGGTTTTAGTCAATAAAAAAAGTCATCCAAAATGTTGAATTTTCAAACCAAATAATTGGATTTCCAGCTAAAAAGATGAATTTTCAACAAGAAAGATTAATTTTCAATTTAAAAATACGAATTCTCAACAAAATACACAAATTTTTAACCAAATGGTTAAATTTTTAACCAAAAAGGTTAATTTTCTACTAAAAAAGACGAATTTTCTACAAAATACATAAAGTTTTAATCAATTAATTGAATTTTCAATCAAGAAGATCAGTTTTCTACAAAAAAAAAAAATTTCAACATAATAGTTGAATTTTTAAACTAAAAAAGATTAATTTTTAACCAAAATTGGAAAAATTAAATTTTCATTGAAAAGAAATTAATTTTCAACTTAAAAAAAATTAATTTTCTACCAAATTGTAGAATTTTCAAGCCAAAAAGACGACTGTTCTACAAACCAGTTACATTTTCAACCAAAAAATATAAATTTTCAACAAAAGTGAGATTTTCAGTTAAAAAAATTAATTGAAATTTTTTTTCTAACAAAGTAGTTCAATTTCCAACAAACGAGATGAATTTTAAACTAAAATTATGAATCTTTAACCAAAAAGGTGAAATTTCTGCAAAAAGGGATGAATTTTCAACAACAACAAAATTGCTAGTCAAGAAAGAAAAAAGAATTTTAATCAAATTGTTGAATTTTCAATCCAAAAAGACAAATTTTCAGCCAAAAAGTATAACTTTTTGAAAAAATGGTTGAATTTTTAACAAAATAATTTAATTTTGAACAAAATAATTAAATTTTTTACCAGTAAAGACGAATTCTTAACAAAAAACTAAATAGTAAAGTTTTCAAACGAAAAGAATGAACTTGCAACCAAAGATAGTTGGATTTTCTAAATGGGTTCTACCAATTCAGTTTGCATTGAAGTGGAAAAACAAGAAAAAGGAGAAAGAATGTTTAGTCTGCGATAAATAAATAGGAATGTTGATAATTCACAGACTAAAGAATAATAGTTAAAATAAGCATTGAAGTTTATTTTTAATACTTTTGAAATATTATATAGGGTAGAAAACTTTACTTAAAATGTTGTTTATAAAATAATAGTATATTATATACCAAGGAGTAAAACGGTCTTTTTATTCGAGCGTGAGTTTTGCAAACACGAGAGGATAAAAAGACGTTTCACTCCTTGTTATATACAATACGTCATGTAACAAAGGTATGATTTGCAAGTTTATCACTTCTGAAATTTGAGGTTATTTTGACGCAGCCATAATCGTACACGGTCGAATGCGCATGCGCGCAGTACAATAATGAGAAGAACAGCTGATTATAAAAATGTTTCAACAACTTTCGCTGCGATGAAAGTGTTTTTTTCAAATATACAAAAAACTCTGTAGATTATACAGTTCTCATTCTGGAACAAATTTTCGTAAAACGACACAAGCAAACGAAAAAATATGAATTCACGATAATTGTGCAGCCAGAAAAGATCTACAAATTTTACTCCAATCACTTTTTGATAGGATGCGTAGTTTTTGTTTGATTCATAAAAAAAACAGTATTTTTTTTAATGTGAAAAGCGACAAAAGGTGACAAAAAAATTAATACACAAAAGTTTCTTATCAAAAAAAGATCTGCAAATGTCTTACTAAATATTTTTTGGTGAGATGCATTTTTTTTGTTCAAATCGTAATAAATGACTTCGAAAGTAAACAAATTTATTTTTTGGAAAGACGACAATAGGTGCAACAAAATATGTATCAACAAAATTGTTTTTGATATGATTTGCACTGTTTTTGATTATTAAAATAACACAATAAAAATACATTTGTTGCAATATCAGTAGTTATTATGAATTGTACGAATATAAATTTATTGAAGTGATTCATTTGTCAGCGTAGCTGAGAACAAAAATTAATACAAAATATAGTACAAACATTAAAGTAATCACAAGAATACATATTTGGCCTCAAAATTAATAAATTCCAGAATTCAACATTAAGATATGGAAAATTTTGTTGAATTAGTAGATTTGCATGAAAGTCAGTACGATGTAGTTTTTCGAGACACAGAAAAAGAATTTGGGGTAAAAATTTAAAAACTCAAAATGTTGACTGAGAGCTTGAATATTTTATTAAATTTTTCGATTTTCATCAAAGTTATAAGGAGGAGGGTTTTCGAGTTTAGGTATAAAAATATTGGGTTGAAATTCGAATCTTGAGACTCAAAAAACTTTTTCGTTATGACTTCTATGTAAATCTACTAATTTAATAAAATTTTTCTTTCGAATAAAATCTTGGAATTATTGAATTTTGATCCCCAGTTTGTGTCTTGAAACTCGAAAACCCACCCCACATCGACTTTAATCAAAATCTGCTAATTTACTAAAATTTACCAAACTTTGAGTAACTTTTTTGAAGTTTGGAATATAGATCCCTGTGTACTCTAAGATTCAAATAATCCCCTCGTTATGAATTTTATAGAAACCTACCAATCAGTTAAAATTTTCCAAATTTTAAGTCTAATTTTTGGATCCTTTCCCGACATTAATGTTTTCTGAGTCAAAAACCTCCCTCGTTATGACATTCATGGAAATTTCTGAATTTGAACAAATTTCTTCAAGAGACAATTTTTTCAATTCATTAATTTTAATCTTAAATTTGTATTCTCCTACACCCGAAACTACGTATTATTGACATGCATGTAGATCTGCCAATTAGATAGAAATTTCCAGGTTACTTTTGTTGAATATTTGGTTTTTGACCCCAAATTCGTATTCTGCTATTCGAAAAACCCCTCGTGTTGACCTTTATAAAAATCTACCCGATTAATACAATTTTCAGAATTGATGTCAATTTTCTTGATTTTAAAATTTTGAATTTATCAGATCATACTGAAATCGATAAATTAGTTAATTCAAAAAGCATTGGTGAAGTAATTTAACATTGCATCGCTTCTTGAAGCGTAGTACAATGTGCATTCACAGCACGGTTTGAAACCGGAGCGGATTTACTTCGGTTTTGGTTCCGGATTCGTTTCAGGCCCAAAATGTTTCGATCTCGGAAAGTTCTAGAGCCGGATCCGGAACCGAAAAAAAAGATTAATGTTGATTCATAATGCTTGACCATGAGGGAGGGGGGGGGGGGTCCTGAAAATGATTTAAAAATAAGAATATCGACATCTTGAAAACTTTTTCGAGATATCGATGTGAAAGTTTCAGATTTGTATTTCTCGAAAAAAATCCTATAGGAATCCGCAAAAAAAATTTGGCTTCATGGATATCGTAATTTCCCCGGTCTCTCACAATCAGAATAAAATTTTAAATATCTTCAGCATTAGTATCGCTTGGACTATTAATAATCAAAGTCTCACTCAAATAAAAATATAACCTCTTTCCCATCATTATTTAATTTTATTCTAATTTACCGTTAAGGCTTCTGCCTACTTATTAATATTATAAAAGGTCATAAGTTTTTAATGCCTACATAAAAAAGCCAATGAATATCGTATGCGATCATATTTATCCATCTTATTCTCATTTATATAACCTTCTGCTTAGTACCCTTTTCATATCACAGACCAGTTTTAATGTTTTAAGTATATTCCGAAATTATCAGTTTAATATGATACTTCCATATAAAAATCATCAAAAATGTTTAAGCGAAAAGCTTAGCAAAATTACTTAAAATTTTAGATATATTTCATTATTATATTCACCAATAGCATTGAGTACAACTGCCAAGAATAACACTAGTGTACAGACATTCTTCATCTTTTCTGTTAAGAAGAAAAACTATTCAATGTATAAATGATGAATTTGATGAAAAATTCAACTAACGAATACGCTATTCCATCATTAACGTAAATAATGTGTTACGTCTGTTTTCGTCATCTCCGAGATTAGAGGCGGTAAACTTGTCCTTCAGTGATATTTGGATTTCGTAAGAGCCAGTTTAATTTATATATCCCTTTACGTTTTAGGGCAAGCCGGGTTTTTAGTGGCAAATTTATGTAGTGTGTAGTATGACAATCCACTCAAAATTTTGCTTATCTAATATAAATTCAAAAAAGTACGTCAAAAGAATGGGAAAGATGGATTTCATTCTTTTATGTTTTAAATCTAACGTAGTGATGAGCAAAATGAATTCGGCTTTGTTCGGGTCGAGCTGTCCTCGACCCGTCCCAAAAAACCGAAAGTCCGACCCGACCAGAAAACCCGACCCGGCTTGAAAACTGGAAAACCCCATCCGACCCGAAAGTAAAAGTATAACTCACCTAGGTTAAAAAAATGCAACAATCTCGAATGCTATTAACAATATTGAGTGCCCTTGTAAAAACTTTGTACCTCAAAAATACACAAGCGGATTACCGATCGAGGTACGCATGGCCCTGCAGAGTTAGGCAGTTGAACAGAGAGAGACATACTGTGATGTAATAAATATACATTGATTGCCTAGCGTTCGAAGATACCCGAGTAAAAATTCTTCCACTTGTTTTCGCCTTGAATTGCGCCCATTCAAGACATGCTGTACAGGAAACTGTATAGTATCATTCAAAGGCTCCTTTGTCGGCGTACGCTCTTTTGCAGGATCATGTCCTAAATTCCTTCACAGGAACTGTCAAGATTACCTGTACAGATTCGTGTGCAGTTTCACGTACAGGAGCATGTGCAGGATTCTCCGAGGTTCCTGTGCAGGAATTTCCCGCAAGGGTTAAAGGGTTCTTTAACAGTTCCTTTTACGGTTCCGCACGCGTACCCTTTACATTCTTCAGATAGCCAGATGCTTTAAAATCTATGGTTTCCGATGTCTGTCCTTTGATGTGCACAACACAAGTGCTCACGTACTTTTGGAATTTTAAACTTTGGCGTTAATGAAATATACCAATTAAATAAAAAAAATTTAATTTGAGTCCTAATTTGTCATTTATGTACATTCACCCCAAATTTTTATTCTAATACTCGAAAATCTTTCTAGTTATAACTTTCATCGAAATCTAAGAATTAACCAAAAATTTTAAACTTTGAGTCCAATTTTTGAATTCTGACTCAAAATTTGTGTTTTATGCCATTAAAACCCCCGTTCTACTAAATTTCATGGAAACCTATAAAATTAATTATATTTTCAAAATTTGATTCAAATTTTGGAATTTTTTAATTTTGACCTCAAACTCGTCTTCCGTGTCCCGAAAAACCATTTCCCACTAAATTTCATAGAAATCTACTAAATTATCAAATTTTCAAATTTTGGGTATATTTTTGGAGTCTAGGAATTTTTGCCCCAAATTTGTATTCTAAGAATCGAAAACCCTCTTGTTCATTGGAATATACCAATTTAATAAAATTTTAAAAAGAGTCAAAATTTGGAATTTATAAATATTGACCCCAAATTTTTATTCATGGAGATCTAACAAATAATTAAAATTTTCAAAATTTGACTCAAATTTTTTAATTTTCACCCCAAATTTGTGTTGTGTGCCCCAAAATCACCCCACCTACTAAATTTCATAGAAATATACTTAACTAATTTTATTTTCAAAATTTGAGTCACATTCTTAAATTTTGAAATTTTGCCCCAAAATTCGTGTGCACTGTCCCGAAAAACCATCTCCCACCAAATTTCATAAAAGTCCACTTAATAAATAAAATTTTCAAAATTTGAGGAACATTTTGGAATTTTTTACTTTTGACCCCAAATTCATATTGTATGACTCGAAAGACGCCATCGTACAGACTTTTATAAAACTCGACCAAATTAATGAAATTCTCGAAATTTGAGTCAAATTTTGGACCTTTTGAATTTTGGCTTCAAATTCGTCTTCTGTGATTCGAAAAACACCTTAGTACTGACTTTGATGATAATCTAACACAATAATTAAATTTTCAAAATTTGAGTCAAAATTTGAAATTTTGTAATTTTTACCCCAAATTCGTATTCTCCTTTCTTCTTTTTATTCTTCTCTCTCATTTAGTCACCAACCAATTTGCATATTTCACAAATATAATTCTAGGCACCTTTTAGATTGGACGCAGGGTTAAAAGGTTCCTTAATGGTTCGCGTCCGGTCTGGACCCTGCAATTTCTGAAGGATACGGGTCCGAAACCGGAACATTTAGTTTCATAATGGTCCGGGTCCGGACTCTTTAAATTCCCAAGAGCTTGGATCCGGACCGGACCAAGCAAAACATTAAAGTTAACGGCACTAACGTTTTTTTCACTCCAAACATGACTGATTCTCCTTGAAATACATTTTACTTGATCCTGTCACTATAATCAGTCGTGTTTGGAGTGGAAAAAAAGTTATTGCTGTTAACTCTAATGTTTTTTTTTTCAACTTGTCTCTAACTTTAATGGTCATTCTTATCACAAAAATCTTTGAAAAGTGTGTTATTAGAGTCACGTGATAGCGAATCGCTCGGAGGTCAGGCACAAGACTAAGGAAGGAAAAGTACTTAAGCAGTGGATTTAATCATACTTCGTAAATTGTCTATGTCATCTGTATAATTCGTCAGACAATCGTTCTCCATCTCCGAGTTTAAAATTACAAATTCTGTGTACCATAACCTCGAAATAATGCTCATCGTAAAGAACATATGATAGTGACAGTGTCATTATCCACCGTTTTTTACAAAATCTTTGACCTCCCCCCACGGTTAAGCATTTCGCTTCTCAGGGGTAGGGTAAGTTTGGTGACACCCGCCCCTCAGACATGCTTTTCACTCGGTAAGGAAACTTCTGGTAGATATTTTAAAGAGAAACAACTTTGATGTGTAAAGCTTTTTGGGATCTCGCTTATTTATATAAAAATGGAAATTTGTTATTTTAAGAAACATTGCCTCTATTTTGGAGACGTTTTAAAATTTTCCGCTGGATTTCACAAGAAAAATTTGTGCGTATTAGTTGTATTATGTTATAATGATGATGTAGTAAAATACGTTATTCAACGAAAGACAAAAGGTAAAATTTTTTAACAAAAGCTTTTAATTTTCAAACAAGTCGGTAAATTGGCAACCAAAAACATTCATTTTTAACCAAGAAGATTAATTTTTTACCAAAAAATACCAGTCTTAAAGAAAATACATCAACTTACAAGCAAATGCTTAAATTTTTGAATAAAAAAGATAAACTTTCATACAAAGAGATAAATTTTCCAACTTAAATGATAGATCTTCAAATAAAGTAGTAAATTTCCAATAAAGGAGTTGAATTTTCAAACAAGTAGTTGAATTTGCAAGCAAAAACGATGAATTTTCAACAAAAAATGTAGTAGTTGATATTTCAACCAAAAAGTATTTTTATTTTAAATAAAACCAGTTGAATTTAGCTATGAAGGACGAATTTTCAACAAAGTAGTTCAACTTTTAACTAAAAAGGACAAGTTTTTAACCAAGAGTGAAACAATTAAATTTTTAGTTAAAATATTGAGGCTTGCTCCAAAACTGTGTATTATACGCCACTTACCATAAGGTGAATTTTGTACCTATACTCACATATTCGATGACCCTTTTGAGTAGTGACGCATAATGCACTACTGCAGACTATAGAACGTGTTTCAATTAATGTCAAAGAAGCGAATTTTGAACAAAATAGTTACATTTTCGATGATAAAAAGTTAATAGTTCACCAGATAGTTGCAATTTGAAGCAAAAAATATTACATTTCTACCAAAACAGACGAATTTTCATATAAAAAAGATGAATTTTCAACAAAAGTGTTGAGTTTTCAACCAAAAAATATTCTTAATTGTAGGGTCGAAAAATTATGAACACATTGCTAAATTTTCAAGACGAAAAGGCGAATTTTCGACAAAACTGTATCTGTAACCAACAAGAATTAATTTCGAACAAAATTGTTCATGTTTCAACAAAACAATCAAATTTTCACATGATTAGTAAAATGGTTATCAGAAAGAGACCAATTTTTCACAAAAACTATAATAGAAGACTTTTCTATCCATAATGACTAACGTTGAACTAAAAATAGTTAGATTTCCAAACGAAGAGATGAATTTTCAACTAAAATTATGAACCTTTAACTAAAATAGTGGAATATTCAATTTAAAATATAATTCTTAACCGAAAAAAAAGGATATTGAACTATGTAAATTAATTTTTTTCTTTCAAACTAGTTTATTTAGATTCACGTAGTTGAAATATTCCAAATATTCCTCGAAACTTAGTGATTAGTTTTGTCAAAGAGAACGTGAGAAATTTTTCGCGAAAGCCCGGTTTGAAAATTTCAATGTGCATGTAGACGATCATGACTTGGATAACTGACACTCAACAGTAGCTACTTATAGAAATTCATAATCGACAATATTGATGTTGAGTATCCGAACATTCTGATGCGCAATTTCCTGATCAAATAGAAAATTCTAAATCTGTATAAAAGCGTTACCTATCATGCTGATCCAATTTCGGGATCAAATTGATCAGCTGGCATTTACCGTATATTTTTGTGAAACTAGCATGTAAATAAACACGAAATTATTTGAATAATGAAATGATGTAAATATTAAATAACTTCAGACTTTTTATGACATGCAGAATTAGATAAAAACGTTACAAGAATTTGACAACTCCACTTACAATTACAACCACATTCACAACTTATTATATACCAGCATACGACCGTCTACTTTAAGAAAAATGTAATCCTCTATTCCTGGTTGCAGAATTATGAATACACATCTTTCACAACTTCATTCTCCAGAAAGGACTCTTCCTCTTGGCAGACCTCATTCTTCTTTCGATCCCCCTCTTCGCGATCGGTCCAGGTCTCCTCCTGCCATACCATTTTCTGACATACTTGGATTTAAACTTGAAGAACTTAGATTTATTAGACTCATTCACAACAGTAATTCAAACCAGATATTCGAACTTCGAAGATACACTTTTCCTCTAGATAAACGAATTCAATTAGGAACATAAACGAAAGTTCTTAAACCCATGCCAACCAAAGAACAAATTGTATTAACGGCCTCGAATGGTGACGTCTTTGCAATATTGAAAAAATGCAGGAAACAAAAGATGCTCCGTGGAATGTATACACCAGTTATTTACAAGGGAAATGGGAGAAAATAAACGTGCACAGCTGCGCGGTTAAAGCACTGACCCAAGAAGAAGTTTCGGAAAGTCAGTTAGGCAACCATAACGGAGTCCCTAAGTGTTTTGCAAAACTGTGTGTAGGCCATAATTTTTCACATTATTAATTCGAAAAAAAATCTCCGCGTCTGTATGAAAAAAAATATGATGTCTATCAATGCCAGCAGATTACCTCCCTCATTGATGAAACATAATTAAAATAAGGTATTTTAGTGTACTCTGATATGAAATTTATTCATTAACCTTTCAAAATTAGAGGTCAAAACATTGGAAACTGTAAGTTTATAATTTTGAGTTCCATTTTGGTCAAGCTCCTTTGTCTTTAACGTATGCATTCTCATCACTTATCTCGGGCTTTACGCTCGATTGAAGTATTTCCAAAATGCGACGTTTTCTAGCTTATCTTAAACCCCATTATATTAAATGTATGTGTTATTAACTTCTGTACCTTGGACCAAAACGGCTTAGTCAGATATTTCATGATGAAGTACAAATTTGATTATATATCACTTTTTTATTTTAGTTACCATAATAAAAATGTATACGTACAATTTTTTTAAATATTTAAAGAATTTTTCCTTTCACCCGTTTTCATGTATCGCTAACTGGGTCAATCATAGATCAAAATTCTTGATTTTTTCAGGTCGTGCTTGCCCAAAAATCATTGAATGCATTCCAAATAACGGAAGACCTTTCTCCTTAATTGCCCGGTAAGAAGGCTTGCATTAAAAGGTATTGAAGATTTTGAATCCCTAAGAATGCCTTTTCTGTCCTTCGTTGTTTAATGCTCATTAGGCAAAATTAAAAGGGATTAAAATTTTCCTATTTCTTGGTTGCTTTGTAGTATCCAAAAGTATTCAGAAAAATATTGTCGCCGACTGGTACAGAAAGGGATTCAATTTCTGCTGTGCCCCGGTGGCGTAATTGGTTAACGCTCCACTCGTGAATAGTGGCGTTCCCGGTTGAAATCCGGGCCGTGGCAAATTTTTTCTCGTTTCTCCAGAAAATTATTTGACCAGTAATCGACAAAAATCTAACATCATTAATTAAAGGGATTCAATATAAGAGATAATTTCTACTGCCGTGGCGATTCAAAACGGGAGGACAAAAAGGGGATCCAGAAGTATTCAATAATTTTCACGTTACCACTGCATGCATGAAATTTTCCAATACTCTTTAATGCAAGCCTTCTTACCGGGCGTATCAGAAAAGTGAAAACCTTCTTTCATAAGTTGAAAGAAAAAAAATCAACCCTTACCACTTTTACTACAAGAAAAGCTTTTTACATAAAATTATAATTTTGCTTGAATCAGTTGAACATTCATATTTGAGTTATTATTGTTATCATATAAGATACAAAATATGTAAAACTAGTACAATGAGAATGGAATAAATATTCAAATTTAAGGGAATAGTAAAAGAAAATAATCTAATTTTATATCATTTCATTTTACCATTTCTTGCAATTTGAATATTTATTCCATTGTTATGATACTATTTTTATGTATTTCTTTCATCTTATATGGAAATAATAATGAATAAAACATAATTGTTCACTCAAATAAGGAAAAATCAGAATTTTCTATTAAAAATCATATTTTCGTCATTTCCCACTAGAAAAATGTTGATAAACAAAATTGGGAAAAAAGGCAGGCAGCAGGAATCGAACCCAGGATTTCTGGTTACAAACTCGGAGCACTTCCACCTGAGCTAACCTACAGTTGAAAGACTCTCGCATTGCGATCCATGTGACGTGCGCGGATTTTTTAAAAGTCTTTTCTTGCGAGAATAACTGAAAATCTCGTCTTATATAATATCATATCTTATGAACGGTAAAATATTGTCGCTGTCGATAACGAAAAAAAATACTGATACCGACAATAAGACATTCAGAAGATTTAAAACAATTTTAGGCAATATGTAGATTTTTATATATATGAGAAAGATTAGAAGCTTCCTAAGAATTTTGAAAGGTGTCAGGAGAATTATAAACATTTTTTGAGATTTATAGGAAAATTTGCGAATGAATTTTATTTTGAGAAATGTATTCGAAGAGAATACCGAAAAATATTGCAAAACTTTTCCTGAAATTTCGGAGGAAAATGTAGAAGATTTTATAGAAAAATGTTGCTACTTTGCAAGATTACCAATTTTTGTAGAAAATTTAGGTAAGTTTAAAACGTACTTCAAAATGTTGAAACATTGAGAAAATAATTTTAAACTTCCAAAAATTTATATTTTCTCATGTAGATTATATAAATATTTTGAAAGGAGGAGCTTTTTGCGAATTTTCAAATATTTTGAATTTTTCGAAGTTTTGAAAATACTAAAAAATAATTTGAGTATTTAGAAGATTTGGACAAAATGTCAAATATTTCTGACAGGCTTGGCTGGTCATGCCAAATTTTCAGGACGACTAGTCTATCCCCTTTTCCAACTCCAGTAATTCATCTGAACGATTGAACACAGCCTTTTTTTCAAGGGATTATTTAAAAAGACTTTAAAAACTTAAAAGATCCACCGATTAGTATAACACAATTCTTTTTGGGTGGAGATCCAAATAGCGTAAACCGACGATTTCGTTCATACTATGTATATTTATGTATTTTGACGCGCTTATTATGAAAATGATATTGAAAATTTGCGACTAGTCGATTTTCATGGTGAAACCATGAAAAAACCATAAAATTCATAGTTTTTTTGCGATTATCTCAGCTCATAAGCAGAATGAAAAAAAATTTCTGAAATAAAAGTTATAGAACTCATCGAAATACAAATATTTTGTCTGAAAAATTTCTTCCTGTGAGTGATATTTTTCGACAAAATGAACGATATAAGGATTAAAATCGTATCTCTATTGGTTTCGGTTTGGCACCTACTTACGCTCTTCACCACGGGAAGGTTGGAGAATTTTGAAGAGCATTTTTTTTCTATTTTTCATGTTTTGTATTTTTTTTTTGTTTTTTAACATTTTGATTTTTTTTTGGTTTTTTTAGATTTTGATTTTTTTATTTAAAAAACGGAAGATAATCAATTGCCAGGGTAA
>JAWWEA010330345.1:0-19989 GCA_035222095.1 Andricus quercuspetiolicola | reverse complement strand
GAATTTCATTGACTTTCACTAAAAAATGTCCAAGTTATTGAGTTTTGACCACAAATCCGGGCTGCCGGACCACTGTGGGGTGGGGGGATTTTTTCTCTCATAGGCCTAAATCCATATGTGAGGCAGAAAGTCCCTGCGGATCGTCAACACTTGCAATAAATATGTTAAGTATTTTAAATATTGCATTTCGAATGTAGCAGAAAAAAATAAACAGAACTGGTACGATATTCAAAATAGAAGAATTATTCCAACAGATATAAGAGTTTATTTCTGAATATTTTTAATCATTATTTTACATTCAGTGTAATTTCCCTTCTTTTAGTGTTCTTACAAAATTATATATTTTGATTGAGATACACTTGTTATGGTTTTTCATAATTCATTATAACTTTATAAAAATCATCAATCTTTTATCTGTTGAAATAATTGTTCTATTTTGAATATCGCGCCAGTTCTGTTTATTTTTGTTCCTAATTTGGCCTTTTCTGCTACATGAGCCTACAAGGGCGGAGTATGTCGATAACTTTGTGTGGAAGTGTCACCTTATTTTAATTGCCTTCCGGATCCAGGGATCTGTCCAGTAAAATCTATTCCTAGCTCATTTTTAAACGATATGCACTGAGATTTGTGCGTTTTAGAAGACCTTAGTATGATAGGATCTGTAGTTTCCCATAGATACAACGTTGCTGAGTTTCTGAGTCTGTGAAGAAATTTTAAAGCAGTCTGTTAAAAGGCCGTGTAATACAAGAACCAAATCTTCGTGTTTAGGTCATCATATATCAATGACAATTTGTATCCAGGTGTCTGCAAAGTAAAACATACTCAGGAATATGCGCAGTAAGAAAAATATGTAACGCCCACACTTAAAATGATGTGCAATGCCATATCTGCATTTTAATGTACCATGATCTGAGAGGCTTTGTAGTTTGCCATACGCATAACCTTTCTCAGCTGTTGCGTATTTAAAGAAATTTTAAACCATTCCTTTGAAAGGCTGAGCACCAGAATATCGGAAGTTTTCTGTAGTGTCATCTTGTATTAATTGACTTCCGAACCCCGCAATCTTTGCAGTGAAACGCACTGCTTGCTTAAACTTAAAAAGGCATGTACTACAATTAATGCATTTCACTGTGCCTCAATAGAACATGTTTTAGAGTTTGCCATAGATACGACGTTTTTGACCTTCTGTATCCATGAAAGCAATCTTTCGACAGCCTAAGTACTACATGATTGGAAACTCTGTGTGTAGGTGGCATAATTCATCATTTCTATTTCTGTTGCAGAGATCTCTGCAGCAAGACCCATATATGACTTACACTTGAAATGATATAAACTACCATTAATGAATTTTACTGTACCTTGTGGTAAGAGGTTTTTCAGTTTTCATACGTATAACTCTTCTGATCTGTTGCGTCTACGATTTAATTTTGATCCAGTTTTTAAGAGACTCAGTAACAGTAGATCAATTATTTTATATGCTGGTGTCATCGTATATTGATTACAATTCTGATTCAGGGATCTAGCACTAGGAGCCAGTGATATGTTCAACTTAAAATGATATGAGCTACTATTGATGCGTTTTACTTAACCTTTGTAGAAGATATCTTGTAGTTCCTCATAAGTAAAACCTTTCTAACTTGCTGATTCTATTCAGACATTTTAAGCCAGTCTTTCAAAGGCAGAGTAATGCAAGATCGGAAATTTTGTATGTGAGTGACATCATATAATATTCGCATCTGTGAACCAGGAATCTGCACAGTAAAACATATGCAAAGTTTTCTCTTAAAATGATATGAACTACCATTCGTGCATTATAGTTTACTCTGATATGAGAGACATTGTAGTTTATTACCATAGGTACAATTTTTATAGTTTGTCATAGGTATAACGCTTCTGAGTTTTTGAGTATATGCACAAATTTTAAACCAATCCTTTAAAAGGCTGAGTAAGAGAAGATCGAAAATTTTGTCTTGAGATTTCATTTGATATTAATTGCCATCCGGATCCAGGGATCTGTACAGTAAAACGCAGTGCTTGTTTAAACTCGAAATGATATGTACTACAATAAATGCATTTCACTGTACCTTAATAGAAGGAGTTTTATAGTTTGCCATACATGTAACGCTCCTGAGGTGCTGTGTGTCATCCACCTCATAAAAACAGGGGGATGATTCGGAAGTGGATTAGACATAACGATAGGCTTAGCTTTAACGAAATGACACAAAGCCACAATGCGGCATCAAATGAAGCTATTAGGCCTGCTCACGGTAAGGTCAGTGAATTCCAAGCCACATGGTATCTCCCTTTCAGGACGCATCGTGTTCTGCGAATAATTAAGAACTATATTGACCCGGGCATCGTACCCATGATGTATACAGTAAAACCTACTTCAGATCTACGCCTAATATGATATGGGCTACGATCAATAAATTTGTTTGTTCCTTCATAGAAGAGGTTTTGCAGTTTTTCATAGAATAACGTATCTCATTTGCTCAATCTTTGAATAAATTCAAATCCATCCTTTTAAAAGGCTAAGTATTACGAGATCAAATATTTTATGATGAGGTGCAATCAGAAATTATTTGCATTCCGGTTGCAATAACCTATACAGTAAAACACAGTTATGGCTTACACTTTAAATGATATGGAATTTCATTAATGCATTTTATTGTACCTTTATATAAGAGTCTTGGTAGTTTTCCATAAATATAATATTTCTGAGTTGCTGAGTCTATGAACAAATTTTAAGCTAGTCGCATAAAGGGCCAACTAGCAGAAAATCTGAAATTTTATGTATAGACGGCGTCATATAATTGCATTTTGTGTCCGGGGATCTGCACAGTGAAACACAGGGTTGGATTAAACCTAAAATTTTTTGGGACGTAATTCATGCATTTCACGGTACCCTAGTGTTAGACATTTTCCAGTTTCCCGTTAATAGATACAACGTTATCCGGAATAGTTGAGTCACTGAAGAAATTTGGAACTAGTCTGTAGACAGTTTAAGTAATATAAGGTCTTAAAGTTAGTATGAAAACGTCATCATATAATTATATTGCAGTATCATCTACCTGTACATCACAATCCGGGCACTACTTCTTTCGTTGTCGAGGGTGCATGCATAAAACTGTACCTTTTCAGTGGAGAAGTTCAAAATTCCTTCAATTTTTTTCTCTTTCAAATCCTTGGTCTCATCTATAGAGTCAGCAAACCAAGTAGTTTATATCAGATTGCCATAGTGTTGAAATCATTTGAAAAAGCTGGATAAACATGATAAAAAGTGCGTATATCGTTTTCAAAGAAAACCACAATTGTACTTTTACATGTACCTACCAAATTGTAAGTTGCAGTGCTACATGTTGCTTTAGATTTGGGAATGTGTAGAAGTTTACAATAGGAGGCCTGGATCAGTAACCTTACATCCACATACTTCTCAACTACAAACACAAAGACCACGTACTTCTAAACTACAAACACAAAAGCCACATACTTCAAACCCTAAGCCTACAACCCTAAATCCACAAATCAACAATCCCGAACCCCAAACCCACAAACCAACAACCCCAAACTCGCAATTCAACAACCACCAATCTACAAACCACAAATCCACAAACCTTAAACCTACAAACGCGGAATCTACAAATCCCCTTACCTAATAACACATAACTCACAAATCAATAACCTTAAACACACAAAATCCAATCCCTCAAGCCGCATACCGACAATCCGCAAACCCACAAATCCCAAACCTGCAAGCCTAAAACCCATAAACCGTAGCCGTTTTTCATGCGTAAAAGTGTCTTAAATTTATGATCGCTCTTGCCACAATTGCGATACCCAGAATTAAGCACGTGTAGGTGTCGATCTCTAGTCCCTTTTCTTTTATTCTGCTTTTTTAGAAAAATTTTTGTCGATTTTTTTGTGTTTTTGTTTTTTTTTAATCTTTTGTACTTTTTTCACTTTTTACTTTTTTTCCTGATTTTTTAAAAAGTTTTAGTATTTTTTTAAAGAACTTGTTAAATTTTAAAATTAAAATAGATTGCCTTTTACGGTATAAACTTTTGCCTTTTAGCCTGAAGTACGTGCTTTTGTGCTTGTAGTTTAGAAGTATGTGGCCTTTGTGTTTGTATCTGAGAAATATGTGGATGTACAGTTATTGTATTTTTGAGAGAGACGTACTGAACTCGGACAAGAAAAGCTGGCGAGAGTGAGGAAATAGGAGGAATAGTAGGGAGAAAGACCTTGCACTTCCATTTAGCAACCTTATAACTGTGAGAACCACCCAGTCAGGTAGATTGGGCGATCTCGTGAACACACTGTATACATTTTCCCATAGTGTCTTCGAGTTTTCTTAGATTTGACCTTTAAGCGACCTTGACCTTCATCTGATAAAGTCAGGTTGACCTCGGATTTGGATTTAACGATCGATAAACTTGGACTGCTTAAAGGTTCATTCGCAAATCGTGAGGTCTTTCTGCGGCAAACCTGGAAATAGAAAGCACAATGCCACTCATGTGTTTTACATGGATGATCTTAAGATCTATGGTAAAAATAAAGGTTAACCACGCCTAGCTCTAGGGATTGTCGAAGAATACAGTCAGAATATTGAAATATAATTGGGGTTAGAAAAATGCGCCAAGGTTTATTTAAAGCGAGGAATACTTAATGACATCCCCGAAGACCCTCAACCTCGTCCACAGAAGCGCTATACGACAACTTGGCTCTAGAGACCTATACGTATCCGGGCGTGCCTACTGCATCTTGAATATCTTCACAAAAGAATTCTTCTGGGTACAGCGCATGCAGTCGGAAATGGACGAGATCCTCTTCTTAAAATGATCAGGAAGCAGGAAGAAGTGGGGAAAGGAGCGTTTCTGTACAAAGCAGCGGAGGAGGCTGCTGAAGCACTCGGCCTTGACTTTAATATCATGGGTGAACAAAAGGCATCAAGTCTAATCCATCTCGAGTACTCATTCCTGAAGACCTCTGTTTAGAAAGCACAGGAGAAAGACTTCCGCGAACAGCTCCTCGACAAAAGGATGCACGGCATCTTCCACAGAAATGTGGAGGATCAATCAATGTCGTATGAGCTACCGTTTGCTTTTTTTAAATCTACCGGATTGAAGTCGGGCACAGAGGGCTTTATTTTGTCATGTCAAGGCGGTGTCAATTTCACTGTAGCATACCGTCGCCACACTTTAAGTCGAGACATTTCCGATGATAGCTTCAGAGCGTGCCATGCACACCCCGAGTATCTAGGACACATACTATCTAGTATGCCAATTCATGCAGGAACGACCTACATCCAAAGGGACAATGCGGCACTAAGAGCGTTTTATTACCACCTCTTTCACTCTTGCGACAATAGCTTTAACACCCCTACGCTGAACGGTTCTAGCGAAATAGTGTCAAGGAGAATGAAAAGCAAGAGAGGCATCAGGACCTATACGAGAGTTGCGACGGTTATACCCGTGGTGCTCCAATGTCGTGTCGAAAGTCGAAAATCGAACACACCTCTTTTTCTAACGTATGTATATAGAAAAAGAGGTTCGTTTGATTTTCGACTTTGAAACAGCGTCAGAGTCAATCATTAAGGTAAATACATAATTCCCGCTACAAAATAAAAAATCCCGTACAGTTCCCGTACATTTCCCGCACCAATTAAAATTTTCGTACGATTCCCGTTTTTCACGCTTTTTCCACATGCTGGTCACCCTGTATTAATGAGTAACAGTCTGATTCTGAGTACACTCACCTTTTCTATTGATCAGTTGCGACACCTACGAACATTTATTATTTCATTTTTTTAAAACTATAACTTAGGATTATTGTGTTATGAGCGTTAATTCGAGACCCCCTTCTGAAAGATCGCGGCACATTACAAGGAGCTAAAATTGAGTGAAATTGAACAAACTAGCTTTTCAGTGTGAAGTACATTTTATTATAGTTATTTCATGTACGATTCCTTTTGTACCACATTTTGTAATTTTATAACAAATTTAATCCTGAAATCTCCTTTTGATCCAGAGATCTGTACAGTATAACCCATTTCTAGCTTATGTTAAAAATGATAGGGACTGCAAATTGTGCATTTTACTGTACCTTGATATTGGAGGATTTGTAGGTTCTCATACATACAATGTCGCTTTTAGATGCTGAGTCTATAAAAAATGTTAAAGCAGTACTTAGACAGGTTGCCTAATATATGATAGAAAACATCATGTGTGGGTGTCATCATACAATATTTGCATTTTGGTTCCAGGACTCTATACAGTGAGACCCACATATCCCTAAACTTCAAATAAATATGCACTACCATGAATATAACTTACTGTATCCTTCTATACGAGGTTTTGTAATTTTCAATAGTTACAGCGTTTCTAAGTTGGTGCGTCTGCGAAAAAGTTTTGATCTAGTCTTTTGAAAGGCAGAGTAGCAGAAAATCGAATATTATGTCTTAAGGTGTCACCATATATTAATAACAATTTGAGTCCAGGAATCTATCAGTAAGACAAAGTGAAGGATCACACTTGAAATGATATGAACTACTATCAATGCATTTTACTTTACCTTTTTAGAAAATGTTTTGCATTTTGTCATAGGTATAACGTTTCTGTTTTGTTGCCTCTATAAAGGAATTTGAAACCATTCCTTCAAAAGGCTGAGTAACAGAATATCGAATATTTTGTGTGGAGGTGTATTCTTATACCAGTTTTTTCCGGATCAAGGGATCTGTACAGTAAAACACAACGCTTGCTTGAACTTAAAATGATATGTACTACCATCAACACATTTCACTGTACCTCTTTAGAAGAGGTTTCATAGTTTGCCATAAATATAACTTTCCGCAGGTGCTGTGTCTATGCAGAAATTTTAAAAGCCTTTTGTAAGGCTGATTAATACAAGATCAAAAACTTTGTATGCAGGTGTTATCATATATTATTTGGATTTTGATTCCAGGGACCTGCATAGTAAGACCCATAAAAGGCTGACCCTTAAAATTATACGGACTGTAATTCGAGCATTTTGCTCTATCTTGATGTGAGAGGTTTTGTAGTTTACCACAGGTATAACGTTTCTGACTGTGCTATAGAATATAGATAATTTTTTGTGGAGGTGTCATCTTATATCGATTGCCTTCTGGATCCAGGTATCTGTATAGTAAAACCTTCTTTCATCTTATGCTTTAAATGATATGGACTGAGATTTGTGCGTTTTAGTGGACATTGATATGAGAGGATTTGAAGATTCCTAAGATTTCTAAGCAGTCTTCTGACAGGCTGAGTTTCACATGATCGACAACTTAGTGTGTAGGTGTCGTCATATATTATTTGCATTGTGTTTCAGGGATCCGAACAGTAAGGCCCTATTATGGCTTACGCTTGAAATTATATAAAATACCATCAATGGATTTCACTTCAACCTCACACAAGAGGCTTTGCATATGGTTTGATATCAGTATGATGTTTCTAAATTGCTGAGTCCATAAAGAAATTTGAAACCAGAATTTCAGAAGGCTGAGTAGCAGAATATCGATAGTTTTGTTTGTAGGCGACATCGTTAATCAATCACAATTTGGATCCAGGGATCTAGCCGTAAAACCCAGTGATGGATTACATTTAAAATAACATCGACTGCTATTGGTGCATTTCACTATTCCTTGATATGAGAGGTTTTGTGGTTTGCCATTGGCATAACGTTTCTGAGATAGACCCATATAAGGCTTACACTTATATTTCTGTACCTTGATATTAATTTGGTATGATTTCTTATATTAATTGCCATCCGGATCCAGGGATTCGAACATTAAAACCAACTTCTAGCTTAGAGCGGGGCATTAATTTGTGAAAAATGTAATTCAAGTATTTTGAGAATAAATTACATTTATTGCAGTTTGTACTTGGATCACGTTTAAGGGTTTTCTAAATTATTCAATGTAATTGGCCCATATTACAAATTAATCGTATGTAATTTATATTTTCTGCCAGATGCAAAAGGTTCAATTATTAATTTATTTCAATTACACAGCCAAAGTAATTTAAATTACTTCTAAGTTAATTTCACGAGAGTATTGAAGACATGGTATGAGGTTGGTAGACTGCACTGTAGAGTTGAGCAATGAATGGGTGTGCAATACACTTATATAGAGCTTGATGCTACGCTGGAGACTTCTGCTATATTTAAAACTACGCAGTACAGCCACGTGGTATATATGACTGCGCAGCATATTTCCGTAGTGCGTACGGCTGCGTCATGTAGTTCTACGACAATTAGGGATGCATAGTAGACTACATGGCTCATGTGGGTCTGATGTACAGTTGTGTAGTACATAGGGCTGCGAAGAAGACTTATTCAGTAAGTAGAGCTGTGAAGTGAAGTTTTGAAACACTTAGAGGTGCGCAGTAGTCTTCCACGGAACTTACGTATTAACAGCATCGTTCATTGTTGCACAGAATTGTGCAGTAAAGTTATTAAGTACATAGGGCTGCGCAGTAGTGTTGTAAGGCACTTATGTGTGCACATTTGACTTTAACGGTATATGTGGTTACGCACGAGACTTTTGTAGTAATGGGAGTAGCGCAGAAAACTTCTACAGTGCATAGTATCGCGCTGTGGAGTCATACGACGCCGAAGGTTGCACAGTAGGATTATATGACACGTGGGTGTGCGCAGTACAGTTCCTCGGTTCTTAGAGTGTACAGTAGAGTTATTTAGCACATGCAGCTGCGCAGTGAACTTCTACGGCACTTAAGGATGCGGAGTAGGCTTATGAGTCACATGGGGATGCATAGTACATGCGCGTATTACTTAAGCTGTGCAGTGCAGTTGTTTCTTTACATATGTGGTTACACAATCAGTTACGTTGCACTTACAGGTGTGCAGAAGGTTGTGAGATATATACAGGTGTGTAGTAGAGATCTGTGTTACTTAGGCTGCACAGTAGAGTTTTTCAGAAGATAAAGCTAAGCAGTGCACATCTATGATACGTACGGATGTGCATTAGGCTTATATCATACGCAAGGTTGCGCAGTACAGTTATGTGTTACTCTAGCTGCACAGTAGAGTTGTTTGCCACGCGTAGCTGTGCAGTGCACTTCTATGACATTTAAGTGTGCACAGTAGACTTATGAGACTAGGGGTTTTCAGCACACGCGGCAGCGCAGTGCAGTTCTACGGCACTTATGGATGCGCGGTAGACTTATGAGACACATAAATGTGCACAGTACAGTTCTGTGGTTTTCCAAATACGCGGTAGACTTCTTCAGCACAAATGGACCAGATATGACCATATGACTTTACTAAGCATTCTGAGCACCACGGACATCTACTGTGCACCCTCATGTGTCTTATAAGTCTACTGGGCGTCCGTATGTATCTTAAAAGTACACTGCGCAGCCGCATGTATTTAGTAACTTTACTGCACTATTCAAGTAAGACGGACTTGTACTGTGCACCATCGTATGTCTTAAAAGTATGATATGCATCAGTATGTATCGTAGAACTGCACTGCGCTGCCGAATGTGCTAAAAACGATACTACTCAGTCAAATCACTACATATATTACTGTGCACTCGAATGTACTTTATAAGCCCACTACGCATCCGTAAGTGTCGTAAAAGTGCATCGCGCAACTGCATTTGCTGAAGGAATCTACTACGTAGCCCGATTAAGACAGAACCGTATTGCGCATCCTTATATGCCTTATAAGTCTATTTCGCACCGGCAATTGTTGTACAACTGCACTGCGCGGACGTATGTGCCAAAAATGTTTACTGACAAGTCAAAACACTACATACATTACTGTGCACTATTATGAAACGTATCAGTCTACTGCACATTCTAAAGTGTTGTAGAAGTGCACGGCGCAGCTGCGTGCGCTGACAAAATCTACTGCGTAACCCGAGTAATTCGGACATATACTGTGCATACGTATATGCCGCATATGTTTACTGCGCAGTCTGAGCATCACGGGCCTGTACTGTCTATCCTTATGCGCTTCATAATTCTACTTTGCATCCGAAAATGTCGTGCAACTGGACTACGCAGCTGCGTGTACTAAAGAACTTTACTGCGCAGACATGGTATCACGGACGTGTAGTGTCCGCCCTTATATTCCGTATATGTCTACTGTGCAACCGTAAGAGTTGTAGAACTGCATTGTGCAGTTTCATGCGCTAAAAGATATACTGTGCACTCCATGTGCTTTAAGAGTCTACTGTGCGCCCGTAAGTATCATAGGACTGCACTGCGCAAACGCAGCTGCTTAAAAATTCCACCGCACAGCCTTATTACCACAGACCTGTACTGTGCAGCCCTATTTCGATCAAAACTCTATTGCGCAGCCCTCAGTATAGTGCGTTTCTACTGCGCAGCCTCAAAAACCACCTAAGTGCACTGCGCAGCCCTATGTACCGTAGAACTTAACTTTGCAACGCTCTTCCAGCCTTTCCTCACGTTTCCGCTCCCCACCCACTACGTCACATCACTCCGCACTTCTCTCCTCTACAACAGTCCATTCCACTTCAAACCTCTCTTGTAAAGCACTTCTGGCAAGTTAATGCTCAGACTAATTCTGAATTAAATGAAATTAATTTGACTGTGTAATTAAGATAAATTAGTAATTGGACATGTGATGTTAGATGATATGTAGTTTGTCGTAGGTATAACACTTCTGAGTGGTTACGTCCATGAGGTGATTTTAAACCATTCCTTTAAGGCTCATGTAGGAGGTAATCTAATTTGAAAACTCACCTGATACAATCAATTCCGAATGCCAGCGCAACGAATGATTATTCTCGAGGGGCGGGGGGTGCAATTTTTTACCTCGTGGAAGCTCACATCCATACTTGAGGTGGAACGTCCCTGCGTATCGTCAAAAATTGCGACAAATATAATAAATTCCTTAAATATTTCGTCTTCAAAGAAGCAGAAGAAAAACAAACAGAACTGGCGCGATATTGAAAATAGAATAATCATTCCAACCGACATAGGACTTTATTTCGGAATTTTTGTAATCACTATTTTACATTCGAAGTATTTTTCCTCCTTTAAGTGTTTCTATAAAAATATATTATCTAATAAAATACATTTTTTACGGTTTTTCATGATTTATTACAACTTTATAAAAATTATCACTCTTTTGTATGTTGGAGTGATCATTCTATTTTCAATATCGCGCCAGTTCCTTTTTTTCTGCTACTTTGGAAATGAAATGTTTAAAATATTTAACATATTTATCGCAAGTGTAGACGATCTCCAGGAACTTTTCGTCCCAAATATGGATTTGAGCTGCCAGGAGGAAAAAAAATTGCCAACCGATAATCCTTCGCTGTGCTAGCATTAGGAATTGACTTTTTCACTTCTAACTCATGCTTAAACGATATGAACAGAGCTTTGTGCATTGTAGAGGACCTTAGTATAATAGGACCTGTAGTTTCCCATAGATACAATGCTGTTCAATCATGGTATCTGTGAAGAAATTTTGAAACAGTCTTTTAAAAGGCTGCGTAATATAAGAACAAAATCTTCGTATTTAGGTCATCATATATCAATGACGATTCGGGTCCAGGTATCTGCAAAGTAAAGTACACTCAGAAATATGCACAGTAAGAAAAATATAAGGCTTACGCTTGAAATGATATGCACTGCCACTTGTGCATTTTACTGTACCATGATATGAGAGGTTTTCTAGTTTGCCATAGGCATAATGTTTCTGAGTTGCTTCGTATATAAGGAGATTTCAAACAATTTCTTTAAAAGACTGAGCACCAGAATGACAGAAATTTTTTGTGGTATCATCTTATATTCATTGACTTCCGGATCCTGGGATATTTACAGTGGAATACAGTGCTTGCTTGAACTGAGGATAATATCTACTGTAATTAATGCATTCCACTGTACCTTAATAGAAGAGTTTTTACAGTTTTCCATTGATGCATTTTGCTGCACCTTTCTGTAAGAGGTTTTTCAGTTTCATATGTATAACGTTTCTCAGCTGCTGCGTCTACGAGGAAAATCAATCCAGTTTTTAAAAGGTTGAGTAACAGTAGATCTAAAAGTTTGTACGCAGGTGTCATCGTATATTAATTATCGTATAAGTATATTATATTAATTAATATAAGATCAAGAACTTTTTATGTATGTGTCATCATGTATAATTTGCATTTTGTTTCCTGAGATCTGCACAGCAAGACCCATATAAAGCTTACACTTAAAATGATGAGGACTGCCATTTGAGCATTCTACTGCACCTTTGCATAAGATGTTTTGTAGCTTACAATATGTATAACGTTTCCGAACTGCTGCGTATATGAAGCAATTTTCAATCATTCCTTCAAAGGTCTGAGTAATAGAATAACAATTATTTTGTATGCAAGTGTCATCTTGTATTATTCGCCTTCCAGATCAAGGGATCTCTACAGTAAAGTCCACTTCTAGCTTATGCTCCAATCGATATAGACGGAGATTTGTGGATTTTAGGGGACCTTGATATAAAAGGATTTGTAGTTTCTCATCGATACAATGTTGCTGAGTTCCTGAGTACTTGAAGAAATTTCAAAGCAGTCTTTCAAAAGGCTCAGTAATACACCATCGAAAACTCTGTGTTTGGGTGTCACCATATGATAATGAAAATTGGATTTCAGGTATCTGTGAAGTAAAACAAAATTACGGATCTGCACAGTAAGAGTCATGTGAAGCTTGAACTTAAAATGATATGGACCGACATTTGTGCGTCTTGCGGTACCTTTATATGAGGGGATTTGTAGTTTTCCATAGATACTATGTTGCCGAGTTTCTAAGTCTATGAAAAAGTTTTTAAACAGTTTTTTGACAGGCTGATTGATACATGATCAAAAACTTCGTGTTAAGGTCATCATATATTAATCACTATCCGGATCCAGATATCTGTGAAGTAAAACATACTCAGGGATAAGCACAGTGAGAAATATTTAGGACTTACACATAAGATGATATGGACCGCCATTTTTGCATTTTACTGTACCGTGATATGAGAGGTTTTGTAGTTTGCCATAGGTGTAACATTCATGAGGTGCTACATCCATCAATAAATTCTAAACCATTCCCCTCAAAGGCTGAATACCAGACTGTCGAAAATATTGTGTGTTGTCGTCTTATATAATTTCCCTCACGAATCCCGGGATCTTTACAGTAGAAAGCAGTACCTGCTTGAGCTCAAAATGACATGTACTACAATTAATGCATTTCAGGGTACCTTATTAGAAGATGTTTTATCGTTTTACATAGATGCAGCGTTTTTGAGCTTCCGTGTATATGAAGAAATTTTAAAGTAGTCTTTTGACAGTCTGAGTACAACATGATCGAAAATCTTTCGTGTAGGTGGCACCATTCACCATTTGCATTTCTCTTCTAGGGATCTGTACAGCAAGACCCAGATATGGTTTACACTTGAAATAATAAGGACTACCATTATTGCATTTTACTGTACCTTTCTATACGTGGTTTTGTGGTTTTCATGCGTGTAACGCTTCTAAATTGTTGCATTTACGAAGAAATTTTGATCCCGACCTTTTAAAGGCAGACTAACAGAAGATCGAATATTTTCTATGGAGATGTCATCGAATATTAACTGCATGCCGGATCTCGGGATCTATACAGTAAAATTCGATTGCAGCTTACGCTTAAAATGGTATGGACTTCCATTAACGAATATTACTGTACGTTCATATAAGATTGTTTGTAGATTGTTATAGGTATGACGTTTTTGAGTTGCAGAGTCAGTACAGAAATTTCAGATCAACCTTTGAAAGCCTAAGTAATACATGATCAAAAATTTAGTGTAGAGGTGCCATAAGCACTATTTACATTTCGGTTTACATGGCCTGTACATTAGGAGTCAATGGCGGCTTAGAGTTAAAATGATAAAAGCAGACATTTGTGCATTTTACTGTACCTTGGTGTTAGAGGATTTGAAGTTTTCCATAGACACAATGTTGCCGAGTTGCTGAGTCCATCAATAAATCTTTTGACAAGCTGATTGATACACGATCAAAAACTTTGCATTTAGGTGTCATCATATATTAATTACATGTCACATCCAGGTATCTGTAAAGCAAAATATACTCAGGGGTCTGCACAGTAAGACTTATAGAAAGCTTATACTTAAAATCATATGGACTGCCATTTGTGTATTTTAAAGTACCTTGATATGAGAGGATTTGTAGTTTTCCGTAGATAAAATGTAGCTGAATCGCTAAGTTTATGAAGACATTTTTAAGCAGTCTTTTGAGAGGCTGATTGAAACTTAATAAAAAACTTCGTGTTTAGGTTCTCCATATATTAATAACAATTCAGATTCAGGTATCTGTAAAGTAAAACATACTCAGGGATTCGTACCATAAGACCCATATAAGGTTTACTCTCAAAATGATATGGCCTGTCATTTGCGCACTTTACTGCATTTGATATAAGATGTTTTGTAGTTTGCCATAGGTTTAACGTTTCCGAATTGCTGCATCTATGACGGAATTTTAAACAACTCCTTTAAAAGTCTGAGTAAGAGAATATCAAAAATTTTGTGTTGTGATATCGGATTATATTATTTGCCATCCGGATTCAGGAGCATATGGAGCATTTTACTGTAACTTTATATGAGAGGTTTTGCAGTTTGCCATAGGTATAACGTATCTGAGCTGCTGCGTCCATTAAGTGATTCTATATAATTCCTTTAAAGAATAGTGTAGCATAATATCGATATCTTCGTGTGTAGGTGTCAGCTTATTTTACTTGCCTTACAGATCCAGGGATCCGTACAGTAGAGCCCACTCCTAGCTTACGCTTCAAACTATATAGGCAGGCATTTGTGTATTTTAGAGGAACTTAGTATGACAGGATTGGTAGCTTCCCATGGATACAATTTTGCTGAGTCTCTGAGTCTGGGAAGAAATTCTAAAGCAGTCTTTTGTATGGCGATTGGAAATTTCACATTTAGGTGTCATCATATATTAATTACAATTCGCACCCAGGTTTATGTCCAGTAAAACATACTCAGGGATCTGCACAGTAAGAAAAATATTAAGCTTACACTTAAGGTTTGCTCTTAAAATAATATGGATTGCCATTCATGCACTTTACTGTACCTTGATATGAGAAATTTTGTGGTTTACCATAATATTTTGAAGATGCTTCGTCAGTAATCTGCACAGTACAACGCAGTGCTTGCTTGAACTTGAAAGAATATATACTACTATTAATACATTTTGCTGTACCTTAATAGAAGAGGTTTATGGAAAGTTTCTAATTTCTACAAGTAAAACTCCACCATTTAACTTTTTTAAACGAATCAGTTTATTCAAGTGCAGGTGACAGGTCCATCTTACTCCTAGGTTTGAATTGAGTCGACTATTTACTAAGGTCTACACTTAGGTCATAAAAATGTCACACTCATGTCCAGCTTAAAACAGCCAGCCATATACTTTGGATCATGGAATTCGCTCTTTGATACCAAACCATAAAATAAAACACGTGTGGTGTAAATTCTCAGAATTGAAAGAGGAGATTAACTTTTGCTTTACATTCTCACGCATTCAAAAATTCTTTCTGATATGCCAACACACCCCCTCAAAAAAAGTCTCTTATGGCTCGTTGAATTTCTCGCAATGATTATACAAGCGCTATCATCCACGTAGATAATTACTGGTTCTGGAATATCTATACTCATACTATTTGCTAGCGATTTTAGCCACACTGCTTCTTTTCCTGCCTTCAAAAGAGCCACATATTCATCCTCAGTAGATGGAGCTGCCACGTGTAACTGTTTCTTTGTATCTCAACATATTGTACATTTTTCGAATAATTTAAACAGATAGCCTATTGTACTTTTTCTATCATTTTCGTCATTACCGCCACAACCTGATACAAAATAACCACATAACAGTTTCTTATAATTTCCACTGAAATATGTTAATTTAGTATTAATGAAGCCTTTGATAAATCTTAATACTCCTTTTAGACATCGAGACATTCCTTATTATTTTTATTCGAAAATCTGCTCAAAATATTTACTGCAGTGCTTGAATCAGGCCGCGTACATACCATCAAATTTATCAAACAATCAATAAGATTTCGGAAAGGAGCACCATACTTTTCATCTGAATTTGAAGCAGTACGATCTAATTTACTCTCAAGAGGTGTGCCTACATCTTTGCAATCAGCCATATTAAATTTATTAAGAATTGTTTTAATGTATGCTCTCTGATTTAAGGTTATTCTATCCACATTTCTATCTATTTCAATCCCAAAGCAAGAATTTAGTTTCATTTATATCTGTCATGCAAAATTTATTCATTAAATAATTCTACAAATTTCTCATAGTTCCATCACTAGCAGTGGTAATTACTAAATCGTCCACATAGAGAACCACATAGTTGTTTCTGAATATATTACCTTGGTCCAAAATATAAATACATCAAACAACAGATGAATTTCAGAAACCTGTATCAATTAGAGTTTCTTCATATATGTCGAACCAGCATTTTGCTGCTTGTTTAAGTCCTTATATGACTTTATTTAATCTGTAAACTTTATTGTCTTTACATTTAATAACTTCTGGTGCTTTCATATAAATTTCTTGTGTTAACTTACCCTTCGAAAAATAACTTTTGACATCCATATGATAAACCAATCAACTAAAGTGATTTGAGAAAGCCATTATGAATCTGAAGCTCGAAATTCTTGCGACTGGCACAACGCAAAAGCTTCATTATAGTCAATCAGATAATCTTGCCTGAAACCGCGAGCACAGGGATGAGCTTTATACGAGTATTTTGATGTATTTTTATATTCATAATTTTCCATAGTAAATATGCATTTACAATGAACAGTGTTTTTATTTTCAGGCCTTGTTACCAAGTTCCAGGTACTATTTATTAGAAGTGAAGCAATTTTATATTCTATGGCTTTTTTCACCTCTGTTTTCAATTTTATGAAATGAAGTGCGTATTTTACATAACAGTCATTTAACGCACATAATATGATCGTCTAGTATATAGCCTTTATTACATGATATATGTAAACGATTTTTAATTCTTTCGCTCCTTCTAGGCTCAGAGAATTTTTTAACTTCTAATTGTTTATCTAGAGGTTTTGACTCAGTGTGCAAGTCTATATCAGTTTCAATTACATATTTCTCAACATCAGTACATAATTTAGCAGCTTTATTAGGACTTATTTGAATTCTTGATTCTTATGTATCTGACTTACTAGTATCAGATTTATGAGGCATTTCAACTGATTTTAACAGAAAGTCAGATGCACCAGTTTTATTTTTGGAGTTTTCTGAATTAACCGCTTCAGGTCTTATCACAGGCCTGGACACCAGGAAATTTGTCTCATCAACAATAACGTCTTAAACTACACAGAACTTTCCACTTTCTTCGTCCCATACTTTATAAACATTTGGTTCATATACTGCTAATATATTTTTCCAGGGTTTTTCATCAAAATTTAGTCCTCCTGGTTTTATTGTGTACATAAACTCTAGAACCAAAAACTTTCAAATATTCTAATTGAGGTTTTTTTCATGCCACAATTCACATGGTATTTTACTATGTCTCTGAGCTTTGGCTGGTGTTAAGGGAATTACCAGTGTAGCAAGTAGAACCACTTCTTCCAAAAAAATTTGTCTAAATTAGTACTTCAACTCATTGCCCGGTCATTCTCCGTTATTGTACAAATCATTCGCTCTGACACATCATTCAACTGTGGGGTTCGTGGAACCATGGAGAGATAGCTAATACCTTTTTGCACACGAAAGACTTTTATCTCACTTGACAAATATTCCCTTACACTATCACTATACCAATAAACAATTTTGAAATTGAATTGAGTCTCACGTTTTGCAAGAAAATCTTTCAAACCTAAGAAAACGTCTCATTTATGTATAACTAAATATGTAATACAATAATGAGTAAATTCATCGACAAAGTTCACAGAATATTTTTTATTATCAATTGTTAAATGGCCGCTTGGACCACTAACATCAGAATGAACAATAAATAACGGGCGTTTCACATAACTTTTTTCTTTAGACTTTTCAAGAGGTAATCGCGCTTGTTTATTAAATCAATGCACGTTTCACACAAATTATGGTTTGAAATAACTTGATCAATTTGGCTCATATCACTTATCATTTGATTATTTTTCAATTCTATGAATTTTGACCTTTCATTATCAACCAAACGATGGTGCCATGATTCATAATTACTACATATAATATTATTTCCCTGATTCCATTCTTCCCACTGGAAATCTTCATAGGAAGCTGCGATTTTTGTTAGATTGTCGAAATTAAATCAGAGTAAAAATTTCAATGCCGTGAAGATATGTATTATTACAGGAAACAAATTTCAATTTTCCTATTTCCTTCTACAAGCTGCGTGCGATTGTCTGTTAGCTTAGGTGAATACTGGTGCAAGGTTATTCGATATCATGATATCTTACAATAGTTAGTATTTTGAACGTGAAAGGAAAAGAAATACAGCAAAATTTTTTTATTCATTTCATTCTGTGTTTTCTGTTAATTTTTACCGTTTTTTTCGCTGCAAGTTATAAGTTATAGATCTGATAGTCTGATATCTTCTGGATTTTATTACATTGAGTATCGACTAACAGTAAAAAATGTCTTTGAGTTCCACAAAAGAGGATTCATTCCTTTTTTTGTATTCATTAAAACACCAATCGACGTTATTTGTGACTAAGAAAAGTCAACTGTAAGATTATGTGATTGGAAAAATATGATAATGCATGTTTGTCCAAATACAAGTGTTCAAGGCGGCTGACCAACTTCGATTTCATACATGCGTTGTTCATCTCGCCATACTTCGTGATTTCAGACAAAAATATTTGCCCTTGGAAGCAATGAAATCAATTTCCAAAAAAGGTTCTCGCCCTTTGAAAATGCCACAGATGAAGAAGAGAAATCTCTCTTCTGAAATTTGGATATTTTAGCATCATAGTTGAAATCGGGGTCACGTAGGACTCCTGTAGACACAATTTTATACAAATTTAATACAAGTTTCAAGTTTAAATCTGCCATTTTGGATCCGACATTTTAAAATTTGAATTTTTGAAACCATATTTGAAATAAGAGATCCAAAAAGCCCAAAACCTGCATGCCTTATACATATTCAACAACTTTAAGATTTTTGGCCAGATTTCAAATGCTTCTGGCCCACTGCGAACTCCCGAGAGGGAGACCGAATCCCTTACGAATGGTGCAGGAACCCTTTCGCTAGGGAGAAAGCTCACTCCGGTCATCAATCAGATACAGCTCCCAACCACTGAAGAGGAGCCCAGGCTGTCCGTCAACAATCTGGAAATTCTCCAGCTACCACCAGAGATGCGGCCGAGCATCACCATCACCAAATTCCTCCGAGAAAACACCGAAATCCAGCAGCCGTCAGGTGAAAGCATGGAATCAAGGCCCTCTGTCTCGCTCGTAGTTCGGCCATACGAACTCCTGTCACGACTCAGCCCTTTACGGGTCAGTGCCACTTTAATGAGCGCCTGGAATGGCTCAAGGAAGGCGCACGTTGAGGAAAATCAAAAAGCCTTCATAAAGTCTTCCCTCTAACTCTTTTTGATAAGAAATTTGAAGCGAGGGTCAAGCACCATAACGGCTTTTTCGGCACATGAGCAGGTCATTTATTTACTCGCTATTATTTCTATTTTTTATAATCGAAACTATACGAACGACAGCGATTGTGTCAACAGACTACGGACTGTCAACAGCACGATATCGAAAGCACCTGGGTTGTTTTCCTACAGGATAGAAAGAGAAGGAAAGATGACACAAACAATTTGTCCTCCTCTGCATCATGAGCCCTCACGCGATTCGCAATGTTCCGGATAAAAGGAGAAGCGCCAGTCAAGGCATATGAAAGAAAAGACCGATCCACCGATCAAAAGTTTCCTTCATCATTCGCAATGTCTACTTACCCTGTGACACGG
>JAWWEA010327518.1:0-12892 GCA_035222095.1 Andricus quercuspetiolicola | reverse complement strand
ATTTGGTAGAACTAGGATATGATTATAATGAGTGGATGGATGATGCACAGGATAGAGACGCGTGGCGGTCTCGGGTAAATGAGGCAATGAACTTTCGAGTTCCAAGTGCTGATGAATAATAATAATAATCAAAAAATCGGAACAGCTTTACCCAGAATTATTTCTAAAAATGTCAGAAAAAAAGGTGAGACTTTTTAGAATTTTTCTTTTTTACAAACAATCGCGAAAACTTGATCTTTTTTTACTATTTTAAACATTTTTTCTGGATTTAGAAAAAGTGCGAAAAACTGTAAAAAGTTAAAACATGAAAAAAACCCTTAATAATTAAAAAATTACAAAAATGGCAAGGTCTCTTAAGTAGAATTTGAAACAAAATTTAAACTTGAAATTTTGGAATATTCGTAAAGATATTGCTACGTTAATTTTCAAAAATGCGTCTCAAACCTAAACGGGTCACGCGGCGGCCTGCATGAGCTTTATTAAAGATTTCAAATTTTTGTTATTTTTTTCAAATTATGTGAGCCTAATTTATCTAGGACCTGTAATGTAACGTTCAGCAAAATAATTTTTCGAAAACATTTTTCTAGGAAAGCGTTTTTTCGAACATACAGGAACCTCTGTAGATTATATAGTTCTTGTTTTGGAACATAATTTGAAAGTAACTGATTACTCACTTTTTAAACAAAAAGAAACTCGTCATTTATTTGAAATCCAAAAATTTGTTAATTGAAAATAAAAATTGATTTTTGTGAAACGGGTTTCGCGATTTTTAAATTTCATATCAAAGATGTATAATCATCATGCGAGGAAATAATCATAAAAGCCTTTGTAGTATCGATTTTGGCTCAGCAGAGATAAGGCTGGATCAACAAAAATCTGTTTTCCTGCAATCTTTGTTCAAACATAGTTTGACATGACTTTTTCAGTGAAATATACCACGACATTGAAGAGAAAAGTCCAAGTCAGAAATCTCCGGTCCTATCATGAACACATTAAGAAACGTTATCAAGTAGTAGGAAATTGTACTTTAAATTTAAAAGCCTTAACATTTGACTAATTAAATGAATTAAGCATGCATTTACTAAAAAATCAGGTTTTTTTCGCTGACAAAAGCGTCATTTCAACAGACGAATCAGTCAATATTGCTGACTGAATCAAATAGTAGCTTCAAATTTTTGATCTTCTAGCAATGGAAGGGTCTGGATTGGTTTGCTATAATGAAATAGTAAAATTATTTCCAAATTAAAATTCTTGATTAAGTTCCTGAATTCGATAAATAATTAAAATCAAGCATAAATGTCTGATTAACACATTGGAAATTACGGACTTGAACAACTTTTTTTAAGAATTCATATTTTCTTCATTGAAAATTCAATTACTTTGTTGGATTTTAGGCTAATTTATTGAGAACTCACATTCATGGTTAAACATTCAACATTTTAGTTGAAAACCTATTTCTATGGTCGCAAAAATTTTACTACCCGCGTAAAAACAAGCTGCGTGTCTCAAGACTTGGTCATGGCTAGGATAAAATTCAATGAAGAGAGGGTCAATGATGGCTAATATCCGCGAGCCACGGTCAAGCCACTCTAAACTTGAGAACATATTTTAACACCTTTAGCAGTTTATGCTGATGTGCGGCTGATATAAATATAACATCATAACAAGTTCTAAATTTTTTAGGAATTATTTTTTTGTGTCGGGTAAAACTTAAGCGTGACTAAACGCGTGGAAAAAGTTTCCATGGCTCACGCATGGCAATAAACTTGGAAATATGTGGCTAAAGCATGGGCCACGGCTGAATGGCAGCATGGGTCAAGTCTTGCTCTTTTCCGTCTCCCATGCTTAGGACACGCTAAACAGAAATGGCGAGTCACCGACCTGTGTGCCCCGAATCGTGCACCAGATCATTGAAGACGTCATCTACTAGGACTTTAATAAAATTTAAATTGTGCCAATGAACGAAACAACTCCAAATAATGAGTAGATGCTCCGTGTGCCCCGGATCGCACACCATCTAATTTAGCATGTATTCTACAAGGACTTTTTCAAAATTTCAATTGTGCCAACAGCCAAAATAATTACCAGCGATGAGGCGACGATCCGGGTGAATCGGATCGCGCATTACGTAGTTTAGCACGTATTCTACGAGAACTTTCTTAGAGCTTATATATCATGCCAATGGTCAAAATAGCTACTAGTGGCACAATTTAATTTTGAGAAATTTTCTCATAGATGGCGTCTTGGATGATCCGGTGCATGATACGGCGCACCCAGGTGGTCAACTCAACATTTTGAGTTGCTTTGACTATTGGCACAATTCAAATTTGAAAAAAGTTCCCGTAGAATACGTGCTAAACTGCCTGCTGCGGGATCCGATGCACCCGGGTCGTCGGCTCACCTTTCCTGATTATTTTGGCTGTTGGCACAATTGAAATTTTGATAGAGTTCTTATTGAATACGTGCTAAACTATCTGGTACACGATCCAGGGCACCCAGAGCATGGACTCATTATTTGGAATTGTTTTCGTTATTGACAAAATTTAAATTTTCTTCAAGTTCTCGTAGATGACGTCTTAGAGGAACTGGTGGACGATTCAGGGCACCCAGGTTATCGACTCACTACGCTCGTGCAGCAAACTTCGCGCTCGTTTATAATCGACGCTGTATACCGCTTGTTGTACAATCTACTGTTACTGTTACAATCTCCTGAATACGAAAAAGAGGTTCTCGTAAATGTGTCTGTCTGTTTGTGTGAGAGTGTATGTATGTATGTATGTGTGTTTGTGTGTGTGTGTTTTGGTATGTATGTCTGTCTATTAAACTTCCAACCAACTAGTAAATTTTCGGTGGAAGAATAAGTTCTCAACAGAACATTTTTCAGTTCATATTACATCAAAAAAATTTCAATTCACGAAAAATAAAATTGGTACATTATTTTGCAATATCTGAAAAAGTAGTACCAGACCGGCGGACAGTCATGAATATAATATGCATTTCATATAATAGTGTTGAACACAATGTAGAAAAGTCCACATTTTAGATAAAATCGAGTGCGAATCACGAGATACGTGATAAGAGTGCATTCGTTAAGACGCAGGAGCTTTAACGAAAGGGAATTCACAATCACCAGATTAATGTTTTTGGTGTTATGACCTTCAATTTTAAAATGTCTGTGCACATGCGTGGGGAAAATACAACAACCAAGTGCATAGTGCGAAGTAAATATATTATCAGGCGCGAAGCGCGGCAACCAACAGTCGGGCGCCCTGGGCGCGCTCAAAATTGCGAGACGCGCGCAGGGACCGCGATGAGAATGTGCTTGCGCGGCTGGCAGATTCTTTTAGTTACAAATTCAGAAAATTAATCTTTTGGGCAGAAAATTTAACTATTTGGTTGACATTGTTTTTTAATAAATCTTTTTTTTTCAGGGGAAACCTCAACTTTTTGGTTAAAATTCCATTTATTTGGTTGGAACTTCGTTTTTTTTTTATATGAACTTAATCCTCTTGGCAAATTTTCATTTTTTTCTCATGTGTTTGATTGAAAGTCGAACTGATTGATTAAAAGTTTATTCTCCTATCTAACGATTTCTTTTTTTATTTAAAAATTCATCTGATTGGTTGAAAATTTAAGTAGATTGTTAAAAAATTGATATTTTGCTTAATTATTAATCCGTTGTAGTTGAAAATTCAACTTTTTATCTAAGATTCATGTATTTTCTTGAAAATTCGTCGCTTTTGGTATAAAATTAATTTTCTTACTTGTGAATTGATCTATTTGGTTGAAAATTTAACTATTCTCATGAAAACTTCTTTTCTTTCTTGTTGAAAATAATTGATTTTTAGTTGAGCATTAAACTTTTTGGTTAAAATTCTTGTATTTTATTGGAAAGTCGTCGTATTTGGTATGAAATTAATTTTATTGACAAGAAATACCTTTTTTTTTAAGTGCAATTACTTGGTTGGAAGCTGATGTTCTTTATTAAAAACTTATGGTTTTGGTTAATAATTCCACATTATGGTCGTAAATTTAACCATTTTGATGAAAACACGTTTTTCTTTTGTTGGAAATTCATCCTTTTTTGGTTAAAAATAATTCTTTCTTGGTTGAAAGTTCAATTTTTTGGTTCAAAATTGAGGTACTTCGTTGAAAATTTATTTTTTTTATATGAAATTAATCCTCTTTGACAAAAATTCATTTTTTTGTTGTTGAAAACTCAACTACTCCATTTGAAGTTCAACAGCTTAGTTAAAGGGTAATTGTTTTGGTTAGTGATTCCTGATTTTAGTTGAGAATTTATCCGTTAGGTTAAAAACATAATTATTTCGACAAAAACTTGTTTTTTTTTTAGGTGAAAATTATCTGTTTTAGTTGAGAATTCTTATATTTTGTTGAAAACTCACCTTTTCTCGTAAAAAATTATTCTTTTGGGCTAGAAACTGGTCTTTTTTGGTTGAAAATTCAAGTATTTTGTTGAAATATCGATTTTTGGATCATTGGTAATTCGTTTAGTTGAAAATTTAACTTCTTGTTTAAAGATTCATGTATTTTGTTAAAAATTCGTCGTTTTTGGTACAAAACTGATCTTTGCGGAAAATCCTTTGTTTTTAGAAAGTTCAACTACTTGGTTGAAAGATGAATTGCTCTGTTAAAAATGTATTGCCTTAGTTATTGATTTCTTATTTTAGTTAAAATTGATCTGTTTTTTGAAAATTTAACTATTGGCATGAAAACTCGTTTTGTTCTTGATTACAAATAATCTTTTTCAGGTGAAAATTTAACTTTTTCTTTGAAAATTCCTGTGTTTTATTGAAAACTTATCTTTTTTCTGTGAAGAATTAATATTCTGGATTGGAAATTTACCTTTTTGGTTGCAAATTGCCCTTTTTGAGAAGAAAATTCAATAGATTGGATAATTTAGAAGGAGTGATTTCATAAGTGAATATTATTTTTGTTTCTTAATCCACATACTATGTCTAATTTTTACAAGTTTTTCAAATTTTTTATTCGAGTTTATATGAGAGAAATTTAATTTTTATGGAGGCCTGAAAACGAAAAAAGGAAGAATCTGGAAGCTCTCAAAATTATAAATAATTTTTTTTTATGATAGAAAGACTTTGTTTTGTTCAGGGTATACTTCCGAAGAAAGAGAGGCAATTAGATCGTTAAAAATTACGAGCTGCTGAATTCGTTGTTGCAGCTCGTCATTTTTGACGTTCTGATCGCCTCTGTTTGTTCAAAAGTATATTTTGAGCATAGGAAAGTTTTTCTATGCTACAAAGAATTATTTATAATAAGAGCTTCTAGATTTTCTACATTTTCAGGTATTCATCAAAGATTTGATTTCTTCTATATAAATCCACATGAAAATTGTGAAAAAATTGTACAAATTTTGCATATCATATAGAATTAGAAACAAAATAATAACAATTCGCTATTTTTTATTACTTGTAAACGTTATCAATCAGTAAAATTTCCACTTCAGGTGATGAAAATCATGACAAACATATCTTCTCAAGTTTTTGTCATGGTTTTTGCAATCATCTCTAATTTTCTGTGTTCATAAATGCAAAATAATCACCTCTGATCAAAATAGTTCTATGTAATACTAGACGTCATCTTATACAACAGAATTAATTTTACAAATTTAGCAAGAATGTTACATTCTTCAAATTAGCTCAATTAAATTTAGGAAGAAAAGGTGGATAGACTTCTTCAAACATTACGTTGTGATTTTTATATGATAGTGAAAAACACTAAAAAAATTATCAAATACATTTTTTATTTATATTTCTCATAAATTCAATTATTTTTTGCATTATTGAATTAAATTTCGAAGATAAACAGGAGAGGAAGTTTAGTTTAAAGTGAATTTCAGGAGACTTGAATTATCTTCTTTTATTAACGTATGTTAACGAGATACTTAAAAATAATAACTTACCAGAAGGTTGCGGGAGAAAGCACCCAACAATTTGTTTACAAGCCACGCCTTGAGAGAATTCTGTAAGAAAAAATAACAATGGATCGATGTTTGATTCTTAATACTGACACTGGCAGACAGAGGTCGCGAGATGTGGCATGTTGATTTAATGGTGAGTAGTGGCTTCCCCAACAAAATATCTTTTCGGTTGTTGTCTCACCCGCCCCCCTTGCTTCCTCATAGAGAAAGTTTTGTAATAGCCCAAATTTTTTAATCTACTCTTTTGGCATATTTCGATATAATTTGACCCCAGAAGCACAGGGTGCCGCCGAGGGTAATACGTTTGTAAAGTAGAACCATGTAAATGATCCTCCTGGGGGTTTTTCCAATCGTTGATTTTTTTCAGGTTTGGTTACACCAAAGTAGAAACTGTAGAGGTACAGGCAAATACGGGAGCTGATAGGGAAATTTATGAAGCCAATAAGCTCTATTATTGTATGATCCGGTTGCCTTATTTCATATCTTTGATCCCTTTCTCACTTATATTTGTGTCTAATCGTCAAGGGGAGAGACAAAATCTGGGTGTCTCTTGTTTCGATTGGTTACAATGGTTTTTCAAGCCGGATTGGATACCTGTGGAGAGAGTGAGATTGGGTGGGGTATAGTGTGTCTGTGAGCGCGACTGCATTAGTGGAACGGTAGGAAGTGTAGCTTGAGACTCTATGGCGTTCGGATAAGGTTAGAGTGCTTGTGACTTAAAACATGGAAACGAATCGAAGGGACCGAGGAACTTTTTCCCCATCTTCGGGTAGGAGTAACATGGATACTCTAAGCAGTCGAAGTCGAGTCCAAGATGACATGGTTAATCAGCCAAGGCGTCAAGTGAGACCTGCTACAACATCACATTGCTCTCGAAGAAGTCAAGAGGTGGGAAGTCTAGTCACCTGGAATCATAACTGCGATGTTTCGATGCCTCAAGTAAATTCACATACCAGATATATTACTCGTTAGATGATACCAAGCAAATAGAATTAGAATTGTTAGAGAGACCTTTAGCGTTAAATATTAAAGGACTTGTAGACCCAGTTCGAGTACGAGAGTGTGATATCTCCCTCACTTTGGCGTAACAAATCCAAATGAACCGAGTAAGATGAGGTTGATGTTGATGGATCAGCATTTTATCATGGGATCAGTTTAAGCGATCAACTTCTGGAAGGCCCCACTATGCTATATTCTCTTGCTAGAGTTCTTATACGTTTCAGGCAGAAACCGGCAGCATTCGAAGGAGACATCAAGAAAACGTTTCCATAGAATAAAATCTGCAAAAAGGACCAAGATGGACAACGCTTCTTGTGACAATATACCGATCAAACTCACGAACAAAAAACGTACTGCATAACACCGATGATCTTTGGAGCAACCTAATCACCTTACACAGTACTTTATATAAGAGATGGAAATGCTAGTGAATGTGAGTCAGGATTGGCCAAAGCTACTGCTACCATTAATCGGTATCATTATATAGATAAGTACTTGGACAGTTGCGGTACAGAAAGTGAAACTTTTAAACTCATTGAACAGGTTGTAGAGATTAATTTTCAAGGAGGATTTAAAATGCGGGGCTGGACTAGTAATAGTCAAGGAGTGATGAGTGCCTTGCCTGAAGAAAGTCTAGCTTCAGGTACGAGCGATCTCGCATTGGATCAGATGCAAATAGAAAAGACCTTAGGACTCATTTTGGATCCAAACGGCGATAAACTCGGCTTTAACATCAAACTCACGAAAATTCCGAAAGCAGTTCGCAAAGGTTTGATAGCGCCAACTAAATGGGAAACGCTTCGTGTGACAATGTCTGTATTTGATCTACTTGGTTTTCTTCGTACATTTACAATCTGGTGTATGATACTCTCACAGAACATCTGACGCAGTCGCATCGGATGAGACGAAAGATTAAAGGATGAAGAACATACGACGTGGAAGCAGTGGATTACCGAATAAAAGACAGTCACAAGCTATTGACCACCACGATGTTATGATTAAAATCAAAGCCGAGTTCAGTAGTCCTTCATACTTTCTGTGATGCTAGCGAAAAGACCTATTCCGCGGTATCTTATCTGCGATTTCATTATACCGATGGATCCATATAAGTAGCAGTTATTGCAGGTAAAAGCAGAGAAGCATCCTTGTAAACACCAGATACTCCACGGAAGGAAATATAAACCGCGCTACTGGGTGGTCGACTTGCACGAACAATTGAGTCTGGACATGATTTTCAAGTAAATAAGCGCTCATTCTGGGTGGACTCAAGCACAGTGCTGCTTTTGATTAATTTCTAGGTCAGTGCCTACAAGGCCTTCGTCTGACACCATCATGGCGAAATAGATGAATTGTCCAAAAAGAAAGAATGGAAGCGGATACCGACATTGGAATGCCCGGCGGATATATCAACTAGAGAGAAGAATCCGATTGAAGAATGCTTGAAAAAATGAAATACTTGACCAGACTTCTTCTCGTAGAATGACTCAAAGTGATTTAAACAACCAGATCGGCAAAAGGGTAACAACTCGCAAGCCGAAAGAATAAAGCAGTTCATCGGATTGACGACAGACAATCGCCTTTTTCAATTGTCCCACATTAATTGTTTTTCAAAATGGTTATGTCTAACTCGAAGTATCACATAGGTGTTCCTAACGCCCGAGACTCGGTTAAGGAAGAAAAAGTAAGACCGGATGCTCTGAGCTTAAAAACGTCGGAACTGTGCTGGAATGAGAAATCACAGCAGGACAGTTTTGGGCCAGAAATAGAAGCGTTAGAAAATCATCAACCAGTTTTCAAGAATAGCCGATTACTTGAATTGACACTAGTTTCGAATAGTGATGGAGTACTCGTTGTAGGTGGACGAATTGGTGAGGTGGAGATGATATCACGTGAATCGAAAAATCCGTCGATTTTGGATGGAAAACATCCACATACTAGACTGCTCGTTCAGTCTGTGCATGAAAAGTTTGGCCATGGACGTACCGAGACAGTAATGAACGAGATTTGGCAAATGTATTGGTTAATAAATCTTCGAACGACTGCGAAGTCTGTAGCGGCTTATTCTAAGTACTGTCGTATTCAGAAGGAAAGTGCATTCCCGCATAGTATGGGTGACTTACCTTTGACTAGACTAACCCACCATAAGAAACCATTCACGTACACGGGTTTATATTATTTTGAACCCATTCACGTGACCATCCACAAATGTAGAGTAAGTACAAAGATCGAGAATTTAGCACCAGGCAAACGCATTACCGGGTACGAAGCGCGCGGTCCATCAGACGCGTGCCACGGGCAAGCTCAAACTGGTGAGGAAGCGTGCTGTGTGTGATGAGAAAGTGACCGCGCAGCGGGCAGATTTTTTGACATATTTCGATATAATTTGACCCCAAGAGATCTAAAATAGAATTTACAGAAAATGCCCGTGTGTTTGAGAATGCAACTTTTTTTCTACACCATATTTAACATAGTAGTACAACTTTGAAACAAGTAGTTGTGCTTTCTACCAAAAAAGATGAATCATTATTCTCAATGAAACAATTAGTATTTAAATTTCCTACTAAGAATGATCAATTTTCAACCAAAAATAAAATAGTTAAACATTAAGTTAATGCTTATAAGATTTCAGAAACAAAAAGAAATTCCGAAGAATGGGTTCAGTCTTAGAGCAATAAAATTATTTTTCAGCAAAGTAATTTAACTACCAGCAAAGCAGTTGAATTATAAAAAAATGAATTCTGAACCAAAAATATAATAGTAGACTATTTGAACAAATGAATAACATTTTTTTTAATAGCTGGATTTTCTTGTTGAGTTGTACTATTTCAGTTCGCATTAAAGCTGAAAGACGAGGAAATGAAAAATAAGGGAACATTTCTGAAAAACAGGGGAAAAATAAGAGTTTCTCAAACATGGGAAAAAGAGGGGAACAGGAGCAACAGGAAGTCTGGGAAAGTGACTACTGGCCTGAAATACTGCGACAAGTCTGTGCTAAGTCTGCCACAATGAATTTCTTTATTCAGTATCATTCTAAAAAGTGCTAAACTAGTTTAAATGAACTCCGGGGTGAAAACTAAGTTAACAAAAACACCTTTATTGATCCAAACAACCTCCAAGGGCATCAACTAACCTTTAAGCTAAATATCAAGTCCGATTCATCCTAATTAAGTGTGCCCATTAAGACCATTCTCAAAATATCTCTTTGGACAACGCAAACAACATTTCAAAAAATAAACGAGATTTAGATGCCGAAAACTTGTGTGGTTTATTGTTTGGGGCACCAAAAGATGCATTTTGATACCGGTCTCGATGGGCACACCTAATTAGGACGATATTCATGGAATTTTGTTGTTAGGGGTGTTTGCTTTATGCCCCCAAATGTTTTCCTCATTAAGTGTATTTTTATATGTGATTTGGGGTAGACCAAAATCGGTGTTGTTTTCAGTTCCGAAAAAAGTAAGCGTCGCAGTTTCGTTTTGAGAATTTAGGGAAAATTAATGACTTGAGACTATTTTTTCTTATTTACAGCAGTGTGGAGATTTACATGTATTTTGAATTACCAGCGACTTATTAAGCTGATTTTTTTTCGTTATTTTGATGAACTATATGTTAGTAAGCAAGTAGGTTATAATAATATTTGCCTAACTTTTGATTTTCTCATAATGTACTACTAAAAAAATTTACGCTAGCTAATTATTAAACATAGCATTTTTTGGCGAGGGACCAGTGTGACACAGGTGTTAAATCTTCGACAGTGGTATGAAATAAGGAATTACGGATATGGAGTCATTCGTCTTCGAATGCGCTCATATGCTCCGCAAAAATTATTCGCCAAATTTAAAAACTGTCCACGATACGAAGGTATTAACACTTTACAAAGTGATGCCCAAGTGATGACCATCAAAGCAAAAAGTTTTTAAATCACAGTGATGAAGGGACTTTCGCGTAGGGTTTCAAATGCGTTCATGTGTGATACAAAAATTTCCGGGATATCTTGAAAATTGCTCAAGATATGCAAGTCATAACATTTTGCAAAGAGACGACCAACAAAATAAAAAGTTATCAATCCGCGGAGATGAAGAAACTTTCGTATGGGTTTTTAAATACGCTCATATGCGCTATAAAAATTTTTGACATATCTTAAAATTTGCCCATGATATGCAGGCCATCACACTTTCCGAAGTGATGATTACCAGAAAAAAAATTTTTAGTCGAATGTGAAGGCGGGCTGTATGAATCGGATTTCAAATGCTCTTCTTTGCGCCACTTTCAAAATTAATAAAAAACCATGACCAACCACCTCATTACCAGGTGCGTTCCGCCAGCGACTCCTCAACGGAATTTGAATAATTTCTTCGTACCGTAATTGTGGGCTTTTCCTTTGCACTGAGACTGATTTTTGGGCTCTTTATTTTTCTCAAAAAAAACTCTGGTGAAGGTGCTGGCCGCCAGCTCCTCTAATATAGAAAATTCGAAAAATTAAAAAAACGATCCGTGCTATAATTTTGGTCTTTTTTTGAACTCCAAAATTGCAAAAATGAATTTTCAAAAAATAGCCCCTATTTTCGAAAAACTAACCTCAAAATAACATATTTATTCAAACTAAATGTAAGCCTATCAGAGTTTTAGGCTACTTTTGGGATCCCTAAAGCATTCAAAAATTATTTTAAAAAATCAACCCTGAACCTTCAATGAAACCCCATAGGAAAAGATATAGAATAAGTACAAGAAAACATATACCATTGGTCTGAACTGGTTTCGAGCTCACTAAAAATAACAAGTTAAATTATCCGAGTACAATACAGGACTATATATAGATATTAAACAACAAAAATACATATCAAATGTCAATTATTTTGCGGGGTTCACAAAACACTGCTGAAAAATTTTCAAAGAAAAAATAATTATGCAAGTAACCTTCGCAAAACTCTAAGCTATACCCACAACCCCACAGTAATAATTACAAAACCAACAAAGAAACACCCCTGAGACATTTAACCAAACGCTGCTAGGCAACCTTCAACTAAAAAATCCATAAACGTTTCAATTGAGAATAATTACCAAGAACACTTAACCCAAAACTCTTGTTCATATTCTTATCTCCAAAGTAACATTCAACAACCCTCAACCCCAGACAACTTTCCAAGACTCTCTTCAATATATTTGCTCTCAGAGTAATCATCCAAAGCACCTAGAAACTACACCTATCACACTGAACGAACCAAATCCCACGTTTCATCAACCATATAAACTATCCCTATTACATTTAACAAACCGAGTCTCCGCTGCCTTCATCTAAAATTGCAGAGAAACTTCCAAATGAAAAATAATCACCCCAGACGTATATTCAAGACTCTATTTAATATATTTATTCCCACAGCCATATTCCACAAATCTTAGGAACTACCGCTATCACACTTAACGAACCCCGTCTCAGCTCCCTTCAGTTTAAGCCGCCAAACAATCCCGAATAAAAAATAATTACCACAGAAAGCTTTTCAAGATTCTAGTTAATACATGTGTCTCCACAGTAATATTCCACAATCCCTAGAAACTACCCCTGTCACATTTAAACAACTAAGTCTCACCTTCAATCAACTAATACCGCAAAAAAGGTTTAATAGAAACAAGTCACCACACAAAACTTTCCAAGTCTACCGACTTGAGTCTCAGCAACCTTCAACTAAGTCCGCAAAGAAAGTTTGAATTAAAAATAATCAGCACAACAAATTTTCCAAGTATCACCGCAGAGACCCACTGGGAGCAGCTGCCATATAAAAATGACACCGGCTCCAGTAGAACCGCGGTAAATCACATTTATGGCCACGTCTCACGACCGTGAGATGAGTGGCACTATGAAATTACGACGACAGGCCGGCGAAACCTTCGTGTGTCTTGAGGACACGAAGCGACCCAAGGATGACAGCTTTT
>JAWWEA010326576.1:0-12905 GCA_035222095.1 Andricus quercuspetiolicola | reverse complement strand
CTATTATATCAAATGTAGATTACATTTATTTATATACCTCTGTCTGGGATTGCTTATTCAGATATTGAAAAATAAATTACAAATTTTATTCATCATGATTACTTTAATATTTGTTCCTTATTTTGTATTAAATTTTATTCTCAGCTACCCTGAAAAATATTATTACAGTTCATGATATGCATTGGTATTAAAATAGACATATTTTCATTGTCTTGCTTTTACAATAAAAAAGTACGCATTCTTTAAAAAAAATAATTTTGTTATTATACATTTTATTGCAACTTGTGTCGTTTTTCCATAAACTAAATTTGTTTATTTTCAATGTTATTTTTTACGATTTGAACCAAAGATATCTATCGTAACGTAAAGTGGTTCTAAGAAAATTTGTAGATATAATTCAGGCGAAAAATGTTATTAAATAAAATGTTATTGTAGCTCGTGTCGTTTTTTCAAACAGTCAATTTTGTTATTTCAAATACATTTTCATAACAAAAGATTAGAACAAATTTGTAGACCTTTTTTGATTCAACAACTTTTGTCTTCATTTTCTTTCGTCTCTTGTGTGGTTTTTTCAAAAATTCAATTTTTTTATTTTGAATGCCATTTTTTACGATTGAAAAGAAAACTGCACATCCTATTAAAAAATTATTCATAACAAATTTGTAGTTATTCTTTGGGTGAGCAAATTTTGTGTAATAATTTTTTTCATGACTTGTGTCGTTTGTACAAAAATCCAATTCTTTTATTTTTCATTTCATTTTTCACGATTAAAACAAAAACCGCGCATCCTATCAAAAAGTGATTGCTAACAAAGTAGATCTTTTTTAAATGCACAATTTCGATCAATTCTTCTTTTTCCGCACCTCACATCGTTTTTCCAGAAATTTAATTTTTTATTGTTATTGTTATTTTTCACGATTAAAACAAAAATTACGTATTTTGTCCAAAAATAACAATTAACAATTGTAACAATTATAATTAATAATAACAATTCTCTAACCCTTTTCTGTCTGAACAATTTTTGTCCATTCATCTCTTTTCCAATCTTGTATAGTTTGTCCGCAAAATGGAAGTTTTGATTTTTCATTATTTTTTTGTACGATTAAAATTTTAATTGTCCATTTTTCAAAAAAAATTAAAAAGTTGTTATAACAATATTATAGGGTGCTTAAGAAGCAATGTTTTTCTCTTCTTGATTTTTCTTCATATCGTGGGTTGATTGGCTTAAAATTTTCATTTTCGTTTGTTTTTTTCAATTTTGTAAATGCTATAACTCTAATAAGTTGTTGCTATCAACAAAAGTCATGAGGGGGGAGGGGCAAATTTTACACAAATCTAATACCTTCTCTAATGAGAATGTAAAAAAGAAAAACTACATTTTCAGATGTTTTAATTCCGTTTTATTTTCCAAATATCAATTTTTACGGTATTTTGGAATAACTAAAATAAGGCAAAAATAAAATGAAATGCTGAAGAAAATTTTTAGGTCTTGGTTATAAGAAATAATTTTGGTTAATTAAAATTTTCTGTATCTCACGTTTTATGACTCAAAATTTGAATTTTCAATTTTTCAAGAAAATTCAGAAAGTTATTCTGACAATCTTGTAGGGCTTTTAAAAAGCAACGTTTGTAAATATCTGATCATTTTTTTTTTTTATCAAAAAAAGTCATCATGATAAATTGTTCGGCTTTCTGAGTACTGCGAATAGTCGTTCATAAAATTTTCAAATCTTAAGAAAATGGTTTCAAAAATTTTGAAAATGCTCTTAGTTTTTGAATTTTTATCCAAAATGGCTGGCTAACGAACAGACAGACACCGACGTGAAAACTATTGTTTCTGACTCAGAAAGCCTCAAAACGTCGACATTTGATGGAATCCGCGAAAGTCATTTTTCACATAAAACCAATACCCTCTCATTGATGAGAACATAAAAAACAATTTTGTTATGAAACATTTTATTGCAATTCGTTTCGTTTTTCCATAAATTTAATTTGGTTTATTTTCAATGTTATTTTTTACGATTTAAACCAAAAATACGCATCCAAGCGTAAATTGGTTTTTCCAAGAAGTTAATTTTTTTATTTTTAATATATTTTTATAACGAAAGTTTATAAAAAATTTTTAGATATTTTTTGGTTGAACAACTTTTGTCTTTTCATTGTTTTTCGTAGCTTGTATCGTTTTTCCAAAAATTTAATTTTTTTATTTTTGATCTCAGTTTTTGCGATTAAAAGAAAATCTACTCGTTTTATCTCAAGATGATTAATTACAAGTTTTTAGATCCTTTTTGGATAAACAACGTTTGTCTATTAATTTTTTTGCGTACCTTGCGTCATCTTTCAAAAAATCTAATTTTTTATTTTCGATGTTATTTTTCACGATTAAAGTAAGAACTACGCCTCCTATCAAAAAATAATACACAACAAATTTATAGCTCTTTTTCGGATGAACAACTTTTGTCTCTTTATTTTTTTCTTAGCTTGTTTCGTTTGTCCAAAAATGTTATTTTCTTCATTTTCGATGTTGTTTTTTTACGAACAAATAAAAACTACGCGTCCTATAAGAAAGTGATTCATGACAAACTTGTAGATCCTTTTTGGAAGCACAATTTTTGTTCCATCAAATTTTTTCGCATCTTGCATAGTTTGACAGCAAAACAGAATTTTTGATTTTTCAAAAAAATTCAAAAAGTTGTTATGATAATCTTGTATGTCTGTCAAAGAGCAACGTTTCTCTTTTCTTGACTTTTTTCATATCGCGCGTTGTTTGGCCTAAAATTTTCATTTTCGTTTGATTTCTTAAATTTTGTAAATGCTACAATTCTAATAATTTTCTTTTTATCGAAAAATGTTATAAGGATAAATTGTCTGGCAGCAATAAAATAGCACCTTATTGTACCGTGAAGAACCGAAGGAGGAAGAAGGAAAAAGGAAGGAGGAAGAAGTGAGTGAGAAGTGAAAGAAAAGTTGAAGAAAATAGTGAGAAGAATTAATTTTAAAACTACTTTAAACTACGAGTGGATTTTGGACTTATAACCACTTATAACGTCGCTCCACGCCGAGCCCCACGCCTAGCCCCACGCGCGTGCGTACGCAGTACAATCAAGCGCGATTTTATTTCCACTCCTTAGACATATAAATTCGCGCTTATTCTGCCTATTTCAGATAAAGTATCGTATGCACCACGACATTATACTTGGATGCAGTTTTACCTTCCGAGCCGAAGGGCGAGGACGTTAAATTCTTCATCCTCGTATAAAGTTCAACTTTACTGCCTAGCTACATAATTTACTATTTTCTGATTCAGGGAGCCTCGAAACGTCGACATTTGATGGAATACGCAAAAGTCATTTTTCACATAAAACCAAAACCTTCTCATTGATGAGAATTTAAGAATCTGCCCGCCGCGCGGGCACATTCTTATGGCATGCTACGCTCGCAAGTTTGAGTGCACCTAGGGCGCGCGTCTATCAGATCTCGCGCTGCGAGCTCGGTTTTTGTAACATCTCACACACAGTGCTCTCAAAATGTAGCCACGCTACTGTACGTGCTAGTCCGAATTATTGAGTCGGACAGTCAACTCTCCAAGAAAAAGTTTTTACCATTGACTTCTGTAATTTGGCAATTGTTAATTCTTTTTTGTTAAAGCTCTTTTGGTCTTAAGGAATACCTCCTCATGACGCGTGTCTCACACTTCGCACTCGATTAAAGTATTTCCAAAACGATACCTTGTCTTCATTATGTTGAACTGTACAATATTAAATGTACAGTTTAATAATTTCTGTACCTCGTTCCGGGACTTCTGTTTTAGGTGAACATTTTTTCCGTTAAACAGTTTACTGTTTCTGGTGCCATTTTTCCATCAATTTAAATTCGTTACTTTCAATGTAATTTTTCACGATTAATACGAAAACTACGCGTCTTATCAACAAGTAGTCGAAAGAATACTTGTAGATCCATTTGATGCCAACAATTTTGTTATTAATATTATATCATTAGTAAGCGTGAGTCACTCAGTTCTAGCCAGGGATTAGGGAGTTCATAAGAGAAAAGTGATTAAGGGAATTATACAAAGCGGTATAAGGGGGGTTGAGGTAGAATTTTAGATTAATCTAGAATTCTCGTGTTTCATTCCACAACATTGTTCCGACCCAGGTCGATAACCAATCTCTCTCACAAGCAATCCAGGCGAAGATTTTCACAAAGTCATTATGTAAAGCTCTCTACACGGGCCCATTAGTATCCAAGCTCTTTCGTGTCAGGCGTCATTCACGCCACTGACACTCTTCATCATGCATTTCTTATATATTTCTCATATCTTTTCGAATTAAAGTCTCTAATGAGCCGATCACACTGTTGTTTAGAAATATACGTCTCTCGGTCTAAGTCCTTTTGAGCAATTATGTTACACAAATTGACTTTCTTGAGTACATGTTTTTAAAAAAACTGATTTTTGGAAACATACCACTTTTTCAGCCTTCTTGTGCAAATTATTTACACAATTTGACCTGTTTACCTGCGCATAGTGTGCGGTAAAAAACTAATGAACCAAGTTAGTAATGAAAGAATACTCAAAGAATGTGATATAGATGAGACATTATTTGACAGGTATGAAAGAAATTTAATCAAATAGTTTGGGTATGTTGAGAGAAAGAAATATGAACTACTGATGAAACACGTATATTGAGATAAGGTAAATGCTAGCGTACCCAGAGGCAGACCGAGGAAAGAATGGTTGAAGTGTGTGAATGGGACCCTAACTTGAAAAGACAGAAAAAGCCATAAAGACACAAGAGCTTGCATGAGGAAATGCATGGACGTAAAAGAAGCTAAAAAGGTATGCTTGGACAGAAAAGTGTGACGACAAATAGTTGATAAGAAATACATGATGAAGAGTGTCAGTGAAGTGAACGACGCCTGAAACGAAAGACTTTCAATAATAATGGGCCCAAGTGGAGTGTCTTACATGGTGACTTTATAAAGTTTTTCGCCTGGGATGATTAATAGAGAAATTGATCAGCGACCAGGGTCGAAGTAGTGTTGTGGAACAAACATGTTGTTTAAATAAGCAACATGGGAATTCTAGATTAATCCAAAAATCTATACCTACCCCCCTTGTCCCACCTCACACACTGAATTCTTTGATCCCCGACAATACAACGAGGGTAGAACCGAGTGAGTCACGTTTATGTCGAAAGGGATTTGGCTTAATGGTGTAATAAAATAAACACAAGATCCATTTGACTTTAGACAGGATTCTCCTTTTTAAAATAAAACTTGTTATGTAACAAAGACATGATTTACGCTTTTCATCATCGCCCTTTCAGTTCTGAAAGTAGCCGTTTATGCGACAGGAAGACTGTACAGCAAATGCGCATGTGCGGCGTGGTGCGGAGTGGAATAATACTTCTCCGCATATGCACCTTCGCTGTCGACCCTGTACGATTATGGAACGCATCAACCTAACCTCAAATGTCAGACGTCACAAACTTGTAAATCATACCTTTGTTACATAAAGTATCCTATGTACCAAGGAGTGAAACGCCTTTTTATCCTCGCGTGTTTGCAAAACTCGGCTTCAACTCGCGCTTCGCGCTCCTTTACGCCTCTTTATTATAAATTCATACTCGGGTAAAGAGACAGTTTCACTCGTAGGTACATAATATACTATTCTTTTTGTTCAATATCAGAAGAACTTTGAACAGAAAAAAGCCCAAATTATCGATACTTTCCAGCCCGATAAAAAAAGTTTCATTGTCAGTTTCTGATGCAATTTTTCCGCAGAATGCGGAAATGAGGGAATCGTTTTGTTCCATGAAGATTTATAGACCACATAATCGTTTATTTTTTAGAGTATTATTTCTTCTTCCTTAATTTTTTATCTTTCTTATCGAGTCCGAATTAAATCGCATACACACTTTGATAGAGCTTGAAGAGATGTTTCATTTTAAAAAAAGGAATAACGAAATATCTTTAATAGTTTCAGAGAAAAATGCATTAAAAAAAATTATACATATCTCCATACATACTCATTTTTGAGAACTCAGGTTGTATAGGATTATTGTACGAAAATTCCGCTACATGATGATGATAGTAAGACTTCAATCGGTCTTAGGCCCAGAACCCCCCTCTTTATTGCCTATTGTCCTTTTGGAAATATTCGAAAAGAAATTGAAATTTTTAAAATTCCAAGTTTTACTTTGTCCAAACATTCTCCGTATTATATATTTATACTTGAGTGATTGATGTTTTCGATTTACCCCTTTCTGCTATAGTATGTATAACTTCGTTGTTTAAAATGAAAACAATGTTTTATTTTCAATATTGTTTGGTGTGTGCAAATAATATCAAGTCCACGCTTCTTGAAAAGTATGAGATAGAAATATCTTAAAACTGTCTTAAGGGTAAGTATACTCTTTGCGGTTCTTTTCATGTTTTTGATGAATTGGATTTGTGTCCCCTTTAAGCTCTTCAATAGTCCATGTCACACTGCTTGGTTTCCTTGGCAACCGTCCCAATAGAAACGCGTGTCAGAAGTCAGAAGGTCTCTTCTGTAAGAAGGAGAGATAGAAAAAAAGGACAGCGAAGAGATTCGCGTGATTGGAGGAAGAGTGACAGAAGATGAGAGAAGAGTGGTGGTAGAAAATCTCAAAGTTCGAACCAACCATTTCGACGTGACGAGAAAATGATGGAGGAGAAGAAAACCTGATAGTTGAATAAAATCTAGTACTTTCACAACACACGCGTCCTCCACCTTTAGAACAGGATCTAACTTTGCGAAAATCAATTAGAAATGGTACAATTTCTACTTTATTATAAATAATTCCAAATTGTTATTTCTCTTCTTCTGATTGAATTCCGAACTCATCAAAGTGGTCAAAATTTATGTATAAAGGGTCTTCGGGCAAAAGGACATAAGTGCCAAATTTCTGAAATTCATTTAGTTGGTTTGAAATAATTATTTTGACCTAACTCATGTCCCTGTAGAGTGTAGGTGCTATCATCTACATAATGATCACTGTTAAAAATGTTTGCAATTTTAATATACATTCAATATACATTTTTATATTAAATACTAAAACTTGGTATATGAATTATTCATTAAGAGGCTGCATATTAAATGTCATATACATGTATATTGATCAATTCTTAGAAAAGTTAGGTAATTTCACTTTACACAAATGAAAAATAATTTTTGCAGCAATTTTCCATTATAAACAATAATGCATAATATTTTTTGCCAGTTGAATATAAATTATTCTGTGTTTTAAGTGGGAAAGTTCAATTAAGTGAGTAATTAAGACACCTAACCTAAAAGTAACGGTACTGACGTTAAAATTCTGACACTCAAAGCGAATTTTGAAGAAAATTTTACCCGTACGTTGCACTTTGATTATAAATAAGAATTTAGTCCACGAATTTTAGATTATTACTTCAGTTTTCAATATATGACAGGATTTGGCAATCTGCTTTACCGAGAAATTTAATTTACGGTATATGCAAATGACTTTAATCTCATGTATATTAAATTTCAATCAGTTTTTCTAACAGTGATATCATCTATAGTAGACTATAATTATGGTCTAGTTCAATATAGAAGTGGGTCAAAACCCATGTTTGTTATATTTTTCAAAGTGATTACTTCTTTTTGACTGTTCTTTCCACAATTCAATAAAGCTAAGTAATAGCTCAAAAGTACTTTCTTATTCTTTGAAATTAAAAGATGGAAAATTTATGCAATTCTATGTAGGTCGGGTCAAGTGATAAGCGGAAATTTACATTGCGGAATGCCACAGATTCGTGGCATATTACATTTGCGGCGAGTTACATATGTGTCATCTTTCATTTGGAAAAATTTAAACTCCAAAAAAAATTGGAAAAAATTCGAGAAGACACTTCTATGATTAGTCACAGAAATAATTTAAGTCGCACTACTAATATTTGATAATTTTTTGTGAACTTCAAATTTTTTCGAATGAGAGAAGCCGCAACGTGAATGGCCGCGAATGTGACATGCCGCAAATGTGACATGCTGAAATGTGATTTGTCGCTTGTCACATGATCCGGACCCCCATTGACAAAGGTTTTTCTCGGAGTTGGTTGCTTCTTTCAGGATGTTACTTTATGGATAACACGAAAGTTATTTTTTTTTTTACATTTTCATCCTAATAAGAAGGTATTGGTTTTATGTAAAATTTGACATAGTCGGTTTTCATCAAATCCTGTAGGCACGATAACTTTCAAAACACTAACCAGATTGAATTGAGCTTTGGTACACGTTTTTAAGGCATAAAAAGAAAGGAGGAGTTCGCTAGCCAGATGTTTTTGTATAAAAATGCAAAAAGTGAAAGCATTTTCAAAATTTTTAAGACCATTTTCTTTGAGATTTGAAAATTTTATGAACGGCTATACGTAGTACTCAGAAATTCTAACAATTTAAACCAACGACTTTTTTCGATAAAGATGAAACTATCAGAGTTATAGCATTTTCAAAATCTAAAAAAACAAACAAAAATGAACATTTTAAGCCAAACAAAGCACGATATGAAAAAAAAGTCAAGAGAAGAAAAATGTTGGATTTTGAAAGCCCTACAAGGTTAACGTAACAACTTTTTGAATTTTCTTTAATGATCGAAAATTCAAATTTCGACCCCACAAAACATGATGAAAAACTCAATTTTCCGGCCAAACTATGCAAGATACAAAAAAAGATGAGTAGACAAAAATTATGCACTTCAAAAAGACCTACTAATTTGTTTGAGACCGAATCCATTTCAAATCAGACAGGGTACTACACTTGAAATAGCAAAAAACCCACCTTTAAATTTGAAGAAAAAAATAAAAAGGATTTTCTGGAAAACCCCACCTTTTTTATTCTCCCAAATATTTTTGAAATGTTTCTACTAATATAAGAAAGGCATCTTATCAGCATTATGCTGACTAAAACATTTTTAAGGCCGGGAGAATTTTTTTTCCTGAAAATGTAGTTTTTGAATTTGTCCGTAAACTATGGAATATATCGCAAAAGAACAAGAGACATTTTTCATAGAACTTTTTAGGCGTGCAAAATTGATCTTAACATTTTTTTGAGTCTCTCATTGTTTCCAAGAAGAAGTAGAAAATTCGATTGTAGCAAAAAATAATTCACCTCGTCACGAAAGTTATTTAGCAAACATGAAACTGACAAGATATCTTCATTATCAAAGTAGCGTAGCGCGAAGTGAATACATTATCGAGCGCGAAGCGCGTGATAAATATATTATCAAGCGCGAAGCGCACGTAAAAAATTTGAAAGTAATCGGTTGAAAACTCTTCGAGAACTCGCGCGCGCCGAACGCAAAAACGTTCTTTCGAGAAAAATACGTTTAAGATTTTTCAAACCTACTTATATCTGCTGATATTGAAGCCCTCAGAGGAAACATGTAACACATAAAGGTTTGAGGAAAAACAGTAAAGAAAAAGTTCCGAGAAAAAAAAGTAACTGCCTTCAAATAAAACCGACGAAAAAGTTTTGAATTATTAATAATAGTAACAAACGCATTTCCAAGACTGTAGTGAATATCCTCATATCCACAGAAATATTAAACAAACCTCAAGAACTACCCCTACCACATTTAACGAATCCCGTCTCGACTGCCTTTAATTAAAACCTTTAAAAAATTGAAATAAATAATTAAAAGTATTTCCAAGACCGCAGTAGATATCCCCATATCCACAGAAATATTCATCAACCCTCAAGAACAACCTCCACCAGATTCAACGAACCCCGTCTCCACTGCTTTCAACTGAAACCGCCAAAAAAGTTTTAAATTATTAATAACAACAACAAACGCACTTGAAAGGCTGTAGTAAGTATCCTTATATCCACAGAAATATTAAACAACCCTCAAGAATTACCCCAGCCATATTTAACGAATCCTGTCTCGACTGACTTCAATTAAAACCTTAACAAAAATTTTAATAAATAATAATCACAAGAAAAGTATTCTTAAGACAGCAGTCCATATCATCATATCTACAGAAATATTAAACAACCCTCAAGAACTACCCCTACCGCATTTAACGAATCCCGTCTAGACTGCCTTCAATTAAAACCTTAACAAAAATTTTAATAAATAATAATCACAAGAAAAGTATTTCTAAGACAGCAGTCAATATCTTCATATCCACAGAAATATTCAACAACCCTCAAGAACAACCTCCAACGCATTTAACAAACCCCGTCTCGACTGCCTTCAACTGAAACCGCCAAAAAATTTTCAATTTAGAGATAATGAAAAAAAAACAATCGTAAGACTGTATTTAATATCCTTATGTCAACAGGAAAATTCAACAGCCCACAAAAACTACCCCTACCACATTTAACGAACCCCGTCTTGACTGCCTTCATTTAAAACCGCCAAGAATTTTATGAATATATAATGATCACAAGAGAAGCACTTCCAAGGTTGCAGTAGATATCTTCATATAGACAGAAATATTCAACAACCCTCAAGAACTACCTCTACCACATTAACCGGTCACCGTCTCGGCAGTTTGCGTCTAAAACTGAAGAAAAATATCAAATAAAAAGTAATCTGTGGATATGAGGATTTTAACTACACTCTTGGGAATCGTTTTGTTGAATTTGTCGGCGGTTTTAGTTGAAGACAGTCGAGAAGGGGTTCGTTAAATGTGTCAGGGATAGTTTCACAGGGTTGTTGAATATTCCTGTGAATAAGAAGATATTCACTACACTCTTGGGAATGCATTTGTTGTCATTATTATTGATTTGAAAATTTTGGCGCTTTTAATTGAAGAAAGTCCAGACGGTGTTCGTTAAATATGGTAGGGTGGTTTTTGAGGGCTCTTGAATTTTCCTGTGGATATAAGGATATTAACTTCAGTCTTTGAAATGCGGTTCTTGTGATTATTATTAATTTAAAAATTCTCGGCTGTTTTATTTGAAGGTATTTGATACGGGGTTCGTTAACTGTGGTGGGGGGAGTTTTTGAGGGTTACTGAACTTTCCTGTGGGTATAAGGATATTAACTACAGTACTGGGAATGCGTTTCTTGTGATTAGAAACTATTCAACATTTTTTGGCGGTTTCAGTTGAAGGCAGTCGAGACAGGGTTCGTTAGATGTTGCAGGAGTAGTTCCTGAGGGTTGTTGAATATTCCTGTGAATAAGGGGATATTCACTACAGTCTTGGGAATGCATTTTCTGTGATTTATATTAATTTGAAAATTTTTGGCGCTTTTAGTTGAAGGGAATCCAGACGGGGTTCGTTAAATATGGTAGGGGTAGTTTTTGAGGGTTGATGTATTTTCTTGTGGATTTAACGATATTAACTACAGTTTTGGGAGAGCGTTTCTTCTCATTATTATCTATTAAAATTTTTTTGGATGTTCCAGTTGAAGGCAGTCGAAACGGGGTTCGTTAAATATGGTAGGGGGAGCTTTTGAGGGTTGTTGAACTTTCCCGTGGATACACATGTATTAACTACAGACTTGGGATTGCGTTTTTTGTTTTTATTAATAATTTAAAACTTTTTTGGCGGTTTCAGTTAAAGGTAGTCGAGACAGGGTACGTTAAATGTGGTAGAGGTAGTTCTTGAGGGTTGCTGAATATTTCTGTGGATATGGGGATATCTACTGCAGTCTTGGAAGTGCTTTTCTTCTGATTATAATTAGTTAGAATTTTTTGGTGGTTCTAGTCGAAGGCAGTCGAGACGGGATTCACTAAATATGGTAGGGGTAGTTCTTGAGGGTTGTTGAATATTTCTGTGGATATGAGATTATTCGCTACAGCCTTGAGAATTCGTTTGTTGTTTTTATTAATAATTTGAAACTTTCTTGGCGGCTTTGGTTGAAGGCAGTCGAGACGGGGTTCGTTAAATGTGGTAGGGGTAGTTCTTGAGGATTTTTTAATATTTCTGTGGATATGAGGACATTCACTACAACCTTGGGGATGCGTTTGTTGTGATTATTGTCAATTTGAGAATTTTTAGCGCTTTTAGTTAAAGGGAGTCCGGACGGGGTTCGTTAAATGTGGTATGGGTAGTTTTTGTGGGCTTTTGAATTTTCCTGTGGACATAAGGATATTAACTACTGTCTCGGCATTGCATTTTTTGTGATTATCACTTATTAAAATTTATTTGGCGGTTTCAGTTGAAGGCAGTCGAGACGGGATTCGTTAAATGTGGTAGAGGTAGTTCTTGAGGGTTGTTGAATATTTCTGTAGATATTAGGATATTTGAATCTAGATATTCAGGTCTTGAAGATGCGTTTATTCTGATTATTATTCGTTTAAAACTTTTTTGGTAGTTTTAGTTGAAGGCAGTCTAGACGAGGTTCGGTAAATGTGGTAGGGGTAGTTCTTGAGGGTTGTTGAATATTTCTGTGGATATGGAGATACTCATTGCAGTCTTGAAAATGCGTTTGTTGTCATTAATAGTAATTTAAAATTTTCAGGTGTTTTCATTTGAAGACAGTCTAGACGAGGTTCGTTAAATGTGGTAGGGGTAGTTCTTGAGGGTTGTTGAATATTTCTGTGGATATGGAGATACTTACTGTAGTCTTGAAAATGCGTTTGTTGTCATTATTAGTAATTTAGAATTTTTCGGTGTTTTCAGTTGAAGGCAGTCGAGACGGGTTTTGTTAAATATGTTAGGTGTAGTTCTTGAGGGTTGTCGGATATTTCTGTGGATATTTAGATATTAAATGCAGTCTGGAAAAGGTGTTTCTCGTGATTATTATTAATAAATTTTTTTTGTTGTTTTCAGTTCAAGGCAGTCTATACGGGGTTCGTTGAATGTGATGGGGGTAGATCTCAGGGTTGTTGAATATTTCTGTGAATATAAGGATATTTACTACAGCCTTGGGAATGCTGTGTTGTTATTATTAATAATTTAACATTTTTTG
>JAWWEA010323747.1:0-12916 GCA_035222095.1 Andricus quercuspetiolicola | reverse complement strand
GTGATGTACGATATTTTATTCGAAATCAGTATGTTATGAGACTATAGGGCCCCCTGAAAAGTGAGCGTTAGATAGCCCTTTATCAAAATGGTGTAGAACGTCCTATAAAGTGAATGTTTTTTCATAATGATGATGATCGCTGTCCGAACATTCTTCTGTTGTGTTTTCTCCATTTGTCAAATTTCTCGAAGGCCAGTTCATATTTATTCTTTGATTTTTCGGGTAGTATAATAAATCTTGTTGTGCTTCTTTCACTTCTTGATTTGTATTCAGGGGTGGGATTTTTGTTGTTTTGTTCACGGTTTTGAGTGCACTAAGATTTACAATTATAGCATTTCGCGACGTAATTGCATGATTGAAAATTTCACGGATTCTATTGTTTTAGATGAAAATATATGATTAGGTATTTCAGGTTAGGAGGGGGAATCCAAGATGTCTGCACGGCGAGAGCCAAACAATAATACAAATTGTATGGGATAAAACTTTATTTTTTAAATAACTTAGGAAATAATTATTTTTAAACATAACTGTATTTCGGCATTATTTTTTATTTTCTGAACTCCATTTAATTAGATACTAAAATCGATTAAAAAATTTTGTAATGATTTTATTACTTAATTAAATAGCTTCTTAAAAAAAAAAAATTATATTCATATACAATTATGATGAAAAATCATTTTTTTTCAAGTTACTAAAAAAATTAAGTTCCATCCCATAGGATTGGTATTATTGCATGGCCCTCAGCATGCAGACATCTTGCCAGCTGACGTCACACCATGAAATACCTAATTGGAGTAGCAGTCAGCTGTTTGGGATGTGATTGGTAATCTCGTATGGTGGAGTTTTGTGTGTGGATCACAACATGGTGGTTTTGAATAAAATAATTAAATAAATGATCATTCTTTTTTTTTAATTAATAATGACTTAAAGGCTACAATATTATATTGTTCTCGTAAAATAAATTAAGAGTAATTTTAATGAAGAATAAGCCAGATAAAGATTATAGCATTTTACACTATATTCTGTATGTAGATACAATAAATTATTGTGGTTATATAATTTATGAGTGAATTATATAAATACACATAAAAAATCGTCAGCAAGGCCACCATTCAGATCCTCGCCCAAAACCCTGAAACTTTTGTCTGAAAGATTTATCACGAAAACGCATATTTTCGCTGATCAGCCGTCTAAACCTTATTTGAGTTTATACGACCCTGGAATGACCTCAAAGGTCTTCGGGTCACATGAGCTTGATACATATCTGAACGTAAAATTTTGCGGTCTTTCGATTGGCGGTGTCAAAAATAGGGATTTCCATTTGATAAAATAAAAGTTGACCTTGAAATAACCTTGAAGGTCAACGACAAGATCAGCTTCAAGGTCACCATTCAGATCCTCGTCCAAAACCCTGAAACTTTTGTCTGAAACATTTCTCTCGAAAAAGCATATTTTTGCTGGTAGGGTGGGGGGTTCTGATACTTTTTGATGACCCTGTATAAGTTCCTTTAAAAGTTCAAGATGTTTATATTTCTCCAAGTTGTGAACCAAAAAACGTTTTTATAAATCTATATTTCACATAGACTTATAAAATTCGCAGACTGAATTAAGAGAAACGTGTAGAAGTTAAATCTCTATTTTAAGATGGTTCTGTTCCTCTAGCCTACCTTGTGAACAAAACGATAAATAATATGCTTCGTGCAGATGTAAAAAATTGACTGAATAGAACATTATAACTATAAAGAGATGAACATAAATATAACGTTTCCTTAAAAGACACTTTTTTAAGGCCCGACAACCCGCAAGCCTAACCCCGCCCGAACCGACCCGCATCACTTTTGTACACATCTGATATATATATATATATATATATTATATATATGTAAGGTTAAAAAATAAAAAAAATGTTTGCACCTGGAATTTCAAAAAGAAACATGTTTTTTATGTTATAATATTCTTCGAAGGGCTAATAGACATTTCAAAAATATTTAAAACCTTTATAGTTAAGACATTTTAAATTTGTAGTATTGAGTATATTGAATAATTTGAAATTTAAGGTTATTTAAATATGCAGGAATTTTTGAATTAAAAGTGTTCGATAATTCTAGATTGAAACATTTCAAATTATTCAGTTAAAAATTAAAATCGTTTAAAATTGCAGGATCAGAAATGAACGTCTTTTAATACTTGATTCATTATTTTAGAATGACGAAAATCGTATAACTTCCGATATGGATAAAAGCAGGACTATTGAAAATTAAAAGTGCTTTAAAGAACTGAACAAATGTTAAGTTTCGGAAACTCTTTAAAAGGGTGCATTTTCAAGTTTTATTTACCTTTGAATAATTTGGCATCTCCACAAATTATTTATTTTGTTGAGAGGAAATAATACATGATTTTTGCCACAATTAAAAAATAAATATTTGATATTCGCTCAAGGTCAATTTTGTTCAAATTGCTTGTTTTTGAATAAACTGACTGGATTATTATTCTTTTCTGATTTCGTTCTGTTAGACATTGATTGTGTTTTTCACACAAAACATTGAAATCTGATTTCTTTATATTTATGAAATAATAACTAAAGGTCACTCAAGGTAATTTTCTATACAAAATATTCATTGACAAAGAATATCTGTCAAACTATAGAACGGATTTCTTCGCCCAAAGATACAGACCTCAATTGTACTATAGTGAAAACAACTAGAAAAAATGAGATGTAAGACAAATTTTGTAAAGAAAATTAACCTTGGTCGACCTATAAATATGCCATTTGTTTCTCGAAAGATTGAAAAAAAATCTCTTCGAAACGCTTTTATCACAACAATTTTATTATAACAATTTTCATAAAGAAAAACATTGTTTATATAAATGACAACAGTATGATTTTCACAAAAATTTCTTAAAATATAAAATGACCAACGACATTTGAAGGGTGGCAGATCATAAGGAGGTAAGGAACAAAATGGCAATTTTACAGGAGGGGAAAAAACATTCTGTAATATCGAATTCACAATCAAACGAAAAACAAAAATATGCTTCCGAGCGGACGTATTCTTGAATCAATGGCAGGAAAGTTTTATAGCAAATAACTTAACAGTTATGAGGTAATATAACACAAAGTTAATAAACTCGGATTGATATTTTTTTCACATGGTCCGAGTAGTCTTTGGACAGTGATAAAAATTAAATAATCCATTTAAAAAAAAAAAAAAGAAAAACATGTTCCGGAGATGTTGAGTTGTTGAAGATAGGGGAAAAAAGTTTCATGAAAAAAATGGATTTCAGTTTCGAGGAAATTAGGTTTCAGTTTTTAGGTTAGAATTTTATCGCATCTGAAATTTGGCCTCAAATCGGAATCAAAAATTTAATTTTTAATTTAAAAAAAGAATAGTCTTCCCAGGTATGGGTATGCTGAATACAGGGAAAAAAAGTTTAGTCGAAAAAATCTATTTATAATTAGGAGCTTCTCAAGTATTTTGAAAGATTGAAAAAATCTTTTTTTAAGATTTCTGGGAAGATTTGAAATAATTTTTTCATTTAAGAAAAGTCCATGAATTGAATAGAATGTTTGAAAATATTTCAAAACATTTCAAAAGATTTCCAAAATTTGAAAAAAAATGTGAAAGTTTTTGAGGCAATTTCTTTTGCTTTCATTCTTTGCCACTCATCAGAAACATTTTTTGAAATAAATAATATTTGGCCTGCAAAAATGAAAGCCCAAACAAAATTTAATTATTTTTTAAACATGCAAATTTTGTGATGTTTTCATCTCAAATGAAAGTTTAAGTTTCTGCCTTTAAGACCACTGAGGTAAGATAGTGGGATTTTTTATTTTGATTTATAAAAATAAGCAACGAGTGATTCTTGACAAAAACTGACTTTTTGCATAAAAGGGCGCTTTTTTGATTTTTCTTGATAGAAAGAAAGCTTTTTGTTTTTCTGTAGGAGCCTTATAGTAAAAAATTTAATTAAATTTTATATTGGTAAAAATAATTGTTTAGAACATGGGCGCACGTGCGCAAGAGTCATTGGGTACACCAAAGCATTTCAAACTTAATTCCGACAGAAAAAGTTAAATTAAATGTTTAAATCTTAAGCTCCTGAAGTAAAGAAATCAAGATTTCCTCCAAGCTTAAAAAATGTGTCAAAAAGTGTCCTTCTATGAAAAAAAGTTAAATTTAATTTTTGACCCATATTTTTGAAGGTCGAATATTTATTTGTCCAAAGTAAGGTTACGATTAATGAAAAGGGCCTGTAAGAGCTTACCGAGATTGTAGTAGAGAACGTTCTTTCTACTGCTATATTGAAAGAGTTAAAAATCGCCAGAACAGATGTTATAATCTCAAAAACCACTTATTGCTTATTTTTGTTAATAAACAGTAAAAGTTTGTCTTTTTAACCTGAAAGCACGTAAAGAAAACAAGACCTGAGCTTTTTTCAAAATAAAAATTTAACAAAATTGATCTGTTTGCAAAAAAGCCAAATTGGCTTTCACTTTCGTTTTTGAAGGTCAAATACTTATTATTTAAAAAATGCTGATGATTAATAGAAGGAGCCTGTAAAATTCTATGAAAACTATACTGGAAGAAGACCTTTTTATCACCTATTATGAGAATTAAGAATCTCTGAAATAGAGAAAATCCATGACCCCCCCCCCATCCAAACACCCAGTTAACATATATCTAAACGACAGAATTTTTTCCCATGAACTACTATCCAATATTATAACACTTTGTCCAAGTTTGACTGAGAGCGGATAATTTTGATTTCTAGAGTGGGTATAAACTTGAGAAATAATGCCCCAAAGTAATAGGATGATACAAACTTTATCATAACCATATAAGTGCACCATTTTTCAGAACGCGGTTTATTGTCTTGAAAGTTCGATAAAATTGTTCCGCACATTGTAGCGTAAAAATTTGTTTTTTAAATATTTCAAACAATTTGTTTAATAAGCAAGATACGGATAAACTAATAGCTCGATTCGATTCTACGGAAAAAATTATATACATTCTATGTATTGGGCAATCTATTGCTCCACCAGAATAGTTATACAGAAAGAATAAATATTCTTACCCATATTACGTTCTCATCATTTACGATGGAATATCTTAGATTCATGTGAATTTGGATTTATTCAGTTTTTGTCAATTCTCGACGTTTTGAGACCCCCTGAGGCAAAAAAAATAGTTTTAAAGAAAATGTCCGTGTGTCGGTCTGTCTGCTCTTTGGCGACGCGATAACTCTCAAGAGAATTGTCTAATTTAAATTCGCTTTTGCGCACTGGTTTTCGGTTCTCGGTTTGTGCTTAATTGAGCTGCAATTTTGTTGTTGAAAAAATCAAAATTTGAGTCAGATTCGCAAAAAAAAATTTTTTGAGACACTGCAAATGAAAATGCGAATTTCAAAAATCTGAAAGTTATGCTGAGTTGTGCTAGACGTTCAAAAAATGATTGTTTTACACAATTTTACTTAGGTCTATATTTTTTGGTGAAAATCTAGTTTTTCCTTTCCTCAAAATAATTTTAAGAATCCACAATTTTTCAAAATGCGATTTTCGCAAATCGGAAAGTTGTGCTGGGTGGCGCTAGGCATACGAAACGATTATTGTCCTATACACTTTTAAATTAGGTCCACATTTTTTGATAAAAATCTGGCCTTTCTTTGCTCAAAATAATTTCTCAAATCCAAAATTTTTTAAAATGCGAATTTCAAAAATCTAAAAGTTTTGCTGGGTTGCGTATAAAAAAAATCACGATAAATCTGGACATGACACATATATCTCTTAGCTGGCCACGTTCTCCTCAGAGGTAACGTTTGACCGACAGTTTTTCAGAAATATCTAAACGGTTCCGTGAGTTTTAGTTGACTAGTGCGTGCGCTAATCTTAGGTTTTAGGACAAGTTGTAGGTAGTTACGTACGGTTCGATTCCCCAGCGGGTGTGATCTTTTGCTTTTTTTGTTTTGCTCGCTTAGCAGAACCCAGCACAACTTGCAGATTTTCAAAATTTGAATTATGAAAAATTTTGGATTCAAAAAATCATTTTTAGGGAAAAAACTACTATTTCATCAAAGAATATTGACCTGAGTGAAAAGTTTGTGAGACAATAATCGTTTTTAACGCCTATCCAGCACAACTTTGCGATTTTCGAAATTCACATTTTGAAAAATTTAGTATTCCTAAAATTATTTTGAGGAAAAAAATAGATTTTCACCAGAAAATATGATCCTAAGTAAGTGTATAAAACAATAATTTTTTAGCACGCCTAGCACAATTGATCATAACTTTCAGATTTTTGAAATTCGTATTTTTACATTATTTTCTTCAATGTCTCAAAAATTTATTTTGTGAATTCTGACTCAAACTTTGATTTTTTCAAAAAAACATTACAGCTCATTTGAACGCCAATCCAGTACAATTCAGCGCAACTTTTTTTCAAATAAACAAAATGGCGGTGCTGGCCCGAAGAAGTACTTTTTTTAGTTTTTGCTCAAATTTTGACTTTTTTGAAAAATTGTTGGCAGTACGATGGAGTACCGTGAAATCTCAGACTTCTATTCTTCATTATCCAATTATGAGTACACCAAAAACTGAAGTTAATTAGATGATTCTTTAATAAATATATGATTACAGTTAATAACAAATGTATGCATTACATAAATGTAAAAATGATAGTAGAATTAAATTATTCAAATTGGAACGCTGAAAAGTTATATATGAAATTAGAAGAATTAAAAATCGCAGAAATATTTGCGACATCGACGGAAATCCCAAAATTTTCATCCCTTCACCCTGGATGAATAATTTTCAAAATGACAGCATCTCTTCTCCGTAAACTACTGTCCGAGATCACAACGGTTTGACCAAGTGTAACTTGCAGCAGACAGTTTTTGTGTTTTGAGTAGATACAGTTGCGAAATAATGCCCTATTCATAAACAAAAAACTCCGCTTTTCTTTGAGATATTAATAACCAATTAAATAGCTACGATTCTATATTATCAAGCATTGTCAGTTGATGATTGTTTGAATAAACTTAATGAACAATTGCATTATTTGGCTATTTCCCAAGACGTAAACTTTTTTTTACCTTGATCAAATGAAAGTAATTAATTTCTTGACTTTTTTAGATACTTGGATAACGATGCACTATTGTTAATGTTACTAAGAATGTTATAAACCAATTTGTCTTGTCTCATGCATCTGAAAAAAAATCTGTGTTTCTTGTGAATTTCACTGAAAATTACATGAGACGAGACAAATTTATGTATGACATTGGTAATAACAAAAACAATAATTTATTGTCATCCAAGTGTTTGAACAAATTAAAAAAATTAGTTTATATTTTGAATATTGACAAAAATGTATTGTTTGAATAATTTTGTTTAAACAATCTTCAATTGCTATTGATTGATAGCAACGAATGATTTGGAAATAATTGGTTGTTAATTCCTGGATGAAAAGTATAATTTCTTATTTCATAAATACATAATCTAATAAAAATTTGTTAAGAAAATTGTTCTTAAAAATAATAACTGTCGATTTTCATCGAAATATAATAGAAAGGATGCTAGAGTTGTCGGCATACTTTTTCCAGAATACCGACAACTCTAGCATCCTGTATTTAATATTCTTACCTGATCGAACTACTTTCTTAAAAATTCATTTTTTTGATAGAAGATTTATAGCTTTAGTAGAAAATTTACATCTTTATTTGAAAATTGAACTTCTTCCTTACAGTTTCCTTTTTTTGGAGTAAGAGAATATTTTTTAAATTGAAAACTGAATTATTTGTTTGAAAATGAACCTTTTCGATAAAATTTCATATTGTTGGGTTGAAAATTCTACCCTTTTGTATATAAGAAATTCGTCTTTTTGTCTGTAAAATACAAAGATTCGGTTGAAAGGTCAACTATGCTGTAGAAAATTCAACTTTTTTGTAAAAGATTAGTCTTTTTTATTAAAAACAATTTCTTTGAGTGAAAAATTAATTTTTTCAAATGAATATTTACCTATTCCATCTTTGGTTAGAAATTGATTTTTTAAATTGAGATCTTTAACTATTTGGTTGGAAATTAATGTAGTTTGTTGAAAATTCGTATTTTTTGGTAGAAATTTAATCTTCTGAATTGAAAGTCATCTACTTGATTAACAATTTATGCATTTTGTTGAAAATTTAATTTTTGTGTTAACAACTAATTTTTGTGAATCAAAAATTTAACTATTTAATTGAAAATTAACTTTTTTCCTGAAACTTTATATTATCGGGTTGAAAATTCAAATACTTTGTAGGTACAGAAAAATTCATCTATTTGTCTTAAAAATTCAACTGTTTTGTGAAAGATTCGTTCTTCCTGATTTAAAGTTTAAAAAAAACTATTTTTATTAAAAAATTAATATTTTTATTTCAAAAATTTACCTTTTTGGTTCAAAATCTACGTAGTTTCTTACAAATTTACTTCTTTGGTAGAAGATTCATAATTTTAGTAGAAAATTCATATCTTTGGTTGAAAATAAACTTTTTTGTTGACACTTTCCTTTTCAGGAGTAAAAAATAATTTAATGAACTGAAAATTGAACTATTTGGTCGAAAATGAAATTTTTTGTTGAAATTTCATATTTCGCGGTTGAGAATTCTATTCTTTTATATGGAAAATTCGTCTTTTTGTCTTTCAAATACAACAATTTGGTTGAAAAGTCATCTATGTGGTAGAAAATTAAACTTTTTGTAGAAGATTTGTTTTTTTTATTAAAAATTGATTTGTTAAATTTACGTATTCAACCGTTTGATTTAACATTTATGTACTTTGCTGAAAATCCCTCTTCTTTGGTAGAAAATTGATCTTCTGAATTGAAAAGTCAACTATTTGGTTGAAAGTTTAAGTATTTTGTTGAAAATTTCTTTTTTGGGTTAAGAACTAATTATTGTGGGTTAGAACTTAACTATTCAATTGAAAATTAACTTTTTTTATTGAATCTTCATATTATCGAGTAGGAAATTCAAATATTTTGTACAAGTTCGTCTACTTGCCTTGAAAATTTAACTTTTTTTGTGAAAGATTCGTTTTTCTTTATTTAAAATTAATTTTTTCGAAAGAAAATTGAACTGTTTCATTTTTGTTTAAAAGCTAATCTTTTAATTTAAAAATTAATCTATGGGGTTCAAAATTTATGTGATTTCTTTGAAAAAATTTTTTTGTAGAGGATTCAAAATTTTAGTAGAAAGTTCATATCTTTGATTGGAAATGAACTTTTTTGCTGAAACTTCATATTATCGGGTTGAATATTCAACTATTTTGTCCGGAAAATTCCTCCATTTGCCTTCAAAATTCAACATCTTAGTAGAAAATTCAACTTTTTTGTGAAAGATTCGTTCTTCATCTTTATTTAAAATTAATTTTTTTAAATGAAAATTCAGCTACTCTATTTTTTTTGTTTTGAAAAATTAATCTTTACTGTTTACAAATTTGATTATTTGAATCAAAATTTGTCATTTCTTAAAAATGTAGTTCTTCGTTGTTCTAAAAGATTCATAATTGTAGTGGAAAGTTCATATCTTTGGTTGAAAGTTGAACTTCTCTATTGAAACTTCTTTTTTTGGCTAAAAAATTAATTATTTTAAGCTTAAAAGACAACTATTTGTATCAGGTGTATTTGAAGAACCACGAATTTTTCCAAGTGTATGTTAGAAAGGTATGTATGCTAAAAAGATTGGCATCAAGAAAAGACATTTTCGAGAAACTGCCCTTGCTGATCCAAATAATATGTAAAATTCAGTGTATTTAAAATTTTCCGAAATCATTTTAAATTTATTTTTAATACTTTTCAATGATAACATTTATTGAACTTTTAGTTACTGCGTTTTTAGTAATCAGATTTTTAAATTGGTGCATACCAAATATATTTTATTTTTGTATTTTCTATTTGAAACTTTCCAATTGGATTTTAAGTTTAACTAAATACTTTCATACTGAATAATGTCAATTAAAAGCTCTTAAAATATTTCAAAGTCATTAGCAGCATTTTTAAATCTGTAGTTTTTATTGCAATTTGTTACACACATAAATTTAAAAATCCGAATCTTTTTATGCTTGCGGATGCTAATGTAGTTAAATACTTCCCAACAATCTTCCATCCCGGCATGGTGCGGAATAAATCAACAAAAAGTAATTTTCGACCACGACGTGTGCTACGAAGTGACTCTGTCATCATATAAATCTATATATATTTATTTATTTATGCTGTTCTGAAAATGAAACTATTCATTTATAATTACAGTCTTTAGCGAACTTTAACCGATTCATTATTAATATAAATGTTCTTTCAATTTTATAAGGCTGTGCATCAGAAGCGTTGCGCGAGGGCTTCTCAGTTTTTCATTCCATATACTGTTTTTAAATTACATACAGAATATCTTGTATGTACCCTAAATCTGAATTAGTATGAAGTTAAACTAATTAAATAGTGTGATGACTTTTATCAATTGATGTACAGTAAGAAATATTTCTCTACTAATCTTCAGTAAAAAGCTACTTATTTGTAGTAAAAGCGTAAAAAAAAAATTCGTAAAAAATTTTTTCTCATTAATTACATTTGTTACGATTTTACTACAAATTGGTAATTTTTTATTAAAGTTTATCATAGGAATACTTACTATAAATCAATTGATAAAGGACATTTCACTATTTATATAATAGAACTTCATACTAGTCCAGATTAAGAAAATCAAATATCTTCTTTTCTTTATCAATTTTTAAAGATAATTTCAAAATATATATTTTACTATCAAAAATAGTCATTTTAACCATATCAAATTTGCGAATCTACCCTTTGCGATAATGGAACTATCCCTTCTAAAATATTCAGGTTGTCCCCCTGAGATGATCGAATCGACCATCCGAGACGATCGAGCCGACTGTCTGAGCCGGTCAGATCGATCATCGAAGATGTTCAGGTTCTAGAAGGCTGTATAGTTGAATCTCCAATATGGCCAGCCTGCACATCTGGATGGCTAGACTGACCTATCATTTTTCTCCGTGTAGTACTCAAAAAGCCGAAGAGTTTACCTTTATGATATTTTTTGCTAAAATGGAAATTTTCAGACTTACATCATTTTCAAAATCCAAAAAAACATACGAAAATTACCATTTTCAGCATTCTTTTTTAAAAATTTTCGAAATATTTTGAAATGTTTTGAAATCTTTTCAAATATTCTCTCAAAATTAATTTCTTGAAACAAAAACAAAATTTTAAAGTAGTTCTACGCGATTAGAAGCCGTAATAAGCTGTTTTCGATATATCAGGAGTCTAATGCACAGTCATGAATTCTAATAAGTAAATAAATAAATAAATATTATAAATAATATTCTCAGAGGTGCAGATTTCATGCAGAATTTGCAGTTTTGTATTTAGAGTTATAGTAAATAACCCTTCATATCAAATAACTTAACCATAATTTTTTCACTTATTCAGTCAATCAATTTCCCTGAAGATAAGTGACTTTTCATTTAAAATTATTTCAATTTTACTAAATTCTATACCTACAGAATTCAGTTTCTGATTATCAATACAATTAAGCTTATCCAAACCCGTGTAGAAATGGAAACAGGGATCCGACCGGGACCCGACCTGATAGACCCAGTTTTAACTGGGCGCCAGCCGGAGATACTGGCCGGGATCTGCCCAGAAACGTCACGGTAAACTGGCCGGATTACGGCTTCAAGATCGGCCAAGCGATTTTTATATTTTTTAAATCACGTGGTTATTTGAGGTTAGGAAAGAAGAAAGGAAAACATGAACACATAGCCGTAAAATTTAATTTAAAATAATAGTCATCCGGACACTACGTGGGTTTTTTAAACTCATTACTGAAATTGGTTGATTTTAATTACGAATTACGATTTTCTTTGCGAACTTGGAGGAGACGACGCGACGTGAATGCAATATGTGCATTCTCGTTCGAGGTGAAAAACGCAAATGCCTGATGCAGAGGGCGTCAGTCATGTCGTCATTGCTCTTGAAAATTGTGTAATTTTTACAAAAACAGTATCCTGACCATTGCCCAGTCGGCTCCCGACCATGAAATCTAACCAGGGTTGGTCTGACCAGTAACCGGCCAGCTCCCATCTAGGAGATTTGAGAAAAATGTATCCAGGTCGGCTCCCGACCGCTTCCTGACCATGCAAGATAACCAGGTGTAGCTCTGCCAGGATCCGACCAGAAGCCTTGTTGTAGTTGGGCCAACGGGACGATTTCTGCACGGGAAGTGAGAGTAAAAAAACATTTTAACTGAGCCTAATCGTTATCATTGATTAATCGAAAAATATAAGAAATCATATGTAGGTATTAAACAAAAATTAGTTTTAATAAAGTAAATTCAGTTTTTCTAACTTTCGCTTTTTTGTGTCGAACTTTATGGGGCCTATGCAAACAGTCGTGAGTTTGATAATTTTCTAAATCGGTGCTTCGGAGTTCTGCTTATCTTTCTAAAAAAATTTTGCATTCAATAGAACGATAAACCTCTAAAAATGTGTGCCTGCTAACGAATGTTCCTTCCAACGTTATTTCAGATTTTTTTTTTAAATTTCATATTTTTCGCCTAAACATTCAGCAGCGTTTGTAGAAAATTCGTTTTTTTTTGGTTCAAAATTCAATTTTTTTGCGGAAAGTCAACTTTTTGTTGACAATTTATACTTTCTTATTGAAAACTGAAATGTTTTGTAAAAAATTATTCTTTTTCGATTGAAAATTCAACGTTCTGTATGAATTTGTCTTTCTTTATTGACTGAATATTCTTTCTTGGTTGCAAATTTTTATGTAGATTTCTCTTTTTGTCTTGAAAATTATTCTGTTTTGATGAAGGATAGTACTAGTTTAGTTGAAAAATTTGTTTTTGTTGAAAATTTTTTTCCTTTTAT
>JAWWEA010321886.1:0-12921 GCA_035222095.1 Andricus quercuspetiolicola | reverse complement strand
TATATCACTTTTATTATCATATGTGTTTTTACACATTACATTGTAAAAATAAAAATAAAATGTATATTTTATGAATATTGAATTAAATTTATATATTAATTATAGACTTTATTAATCATAAATATACTATATATTGTAATAGATATATTTAATAATATAATTATAATAAATTATAAATACTATCATCAATTTATAATATTTAATTATTATATTATAATAATTGAATATATATTTACCAATAGAAGTGAGTAAAACCGCTCAAGAAAGGAACAGGGTACCAAAGATCCTCATGTTTTCCACCTGGAATATTAATCATATATATCGATGATATAATATTATTATTATATATATTACTATATAGATCAATCGACTGTGATAGTATAAATTTTATAAATAAATATTACTTTAATAATAATATTTAATAAAAATATGTAACTAATAATTTCATTAAATTATTAGAAAAATTAAATTTAAGTTAAATGAAAAACTATTTCTTTAAATAAATTATTTTTGTTGATAACTATCTCTTACTTTATTGATGCTAGATAGTTGCGGTTTTTTTTCTGAAATATTTAGCTTTGCCTTGCCCTTTTAGTTATAAACAAATAATAAGTAAACATTGGGGAGAATTATATTTTAAATAATCTCTATCTTCATGGTAAATAATTTTTTCTGAAATAAAACAGATATATCAAATATGCTTAAAATTGTCTACATGGAACATATTGAATATTACTTTTTCTTGAAGAAGTTACTGAGTGATTTCTGTGAGGTGCGCTTATCTCCGTAGAATCAGAGACACAGCAATTACCCGAAAACTTGTATGTGTCAATTAAAATTTTTTTTTGAATATTTGGACAGGAGCAAAAATAATTCACTCAAAACAGTACAATACTGTTCAAAATATCATTATTCTTGTTGAGGTTCACTTACTATTTCTTCATAACTGAAAATCCAGTGAAAAATTAAAGATTTTAGGAAAAAGAAACTTTCTGGCACTACTCTAAGGAAAAATAGTTATAAACAATGAGTAGTTGTTTGAATAACCATGTTTGTGACTTGCATTAACTTTTACCTTAGCATATAAAATGTGGGTAAAAAGTTTTAACTTTGAGAAGAAATCGCAACCATTTAGCATTAATAAAGAAGAGGCTAGTGATAAGCAATAACAAGTTGTTTAAAGAATTATTTATTCTTAGAAAAATTAACTATCAACTCACTACAAGCAAAAAGTAGAAGAATAGTTGAAAATTGTTGAATTTTCGACTAAAAGAAATTAATTCTAAACCCAAAATTACATAGCAGAATTATCAAATTTAAGGAAGACATTAATTTTTTATGAAATTTCTAAAAAAAACAAATGAAATCATTCATTTTGAGAAATTTCAAAATAACTTCTATAAGTCTTAAGAAATTGTGAATACCTACTGATATTAAATTATTTTTGGTTTTGTATTATACATTCAGAAAAGTATTTGTTTGAATCAAATAAATTCTTTCTTTCATATAGGGTCAAACAAATATTTGATTGATTCAAATAAATATTGTTTTGATTTAAACAAAATTTATTTGATTTGAAGACGCTATTTTTTAACTCACATTCCATTTTATTCAAACAAATTCTATTTTTAATATGGGGTCAAACAAATGTTTATTTGATTCAAACAAACATTTTTCCAAGTGTAGTAATTTCTTTGATGACTAAAAGTTTCTAAAATAAATTTATGAAGAATAGATTCGTTTTAAAGATTCGACTTCCAGGCTTTGAGTTTGCAAAATTTAAACTTGGACACTTGCCAAATTTCAAATTATTGTTCAAAAACACCGAAAAATAAAAATCTTCAAATCTACTCTACATTTTAGAAACAAGATGGAGAGAATCATGTCAAGAAATTTAATTCTGAATTTAGTCTGGCTGACCATAGGGTACTTGAATATTCAAATAAATCATGTAAAAATTATAGAAAATTTTCTTTAGATATTCGGATTTTAGAAACAAATTAACGTAATTTGATTTTCAGAACCAAAGCATTTTCTCAAATTCCTTAAAGAAATGCGAAAATTTTTAAAAGTTACCAAAATGGCGTCAATTTTTTGAAAGAGCTGAAAAGTGAATTTTCTCAAGCAGGACACCTTTGATTTTCTTCTTAATTTTTTTTTTATTCATAGTAATATGAGGAAGATATTTTGTGTGTTTCGGCCTTGATAAACTATCCTAGAAAATCTTACTTTTTTATAATGTAATATAAATGTTTCAACATATTAATTCTTTTTTTAAAGATTCATAGTTTTTTGTCACCGAATCGCTGAAATTATATGGAATGACGTAATTTTGCCGCAAAATAATGCAAAATGATCAACAATACAGAAAATATAATTACCGAACTAGAAAATTTCCGAAATTTCATATTGACAAGAAAAATAAAACCACCGAAATTATTTAGCAACGATATTCAAATATTTTGAAAGTCAAAGTTGATGAAACTAGAAAAAGTAAGAAATTTCCGAAAGTTTGAAATTTGAATCCTGAAAATTCCGAAATTTCAAATTCATGGAATTATAAAATTCCTGAAATGTGTAATTACCAAAACTTAAAATTAAAAAAAAAATTAATTTCATAGTTTTGATATTTGTTAGAATAATTGCAGAATAATATCGGTATCTAGAAACACTTCCATTTAACATCATACTTAAAAAGATAAGTGGCCTAGAATGTGTCATTGTCAAGAACAAGATAATCTTTATCTGTCTTTAAACTTGGCATTTAGTCACATTTCAAGGAAAATGAAAATCTTCCGTTTAGAGAATAATAAACATGACATTTTTGAGAATATTTGAGGTCGGATTCAAAGGATTTTAATCAATTGAATTTATTTAATTGGCTTTAGTCCAAAATAATTGAAATTTTAATATTTTTATTGTGGGCGACTTTTCTTATTAGTTTTATTTCCTTATTTATTATATTACTTTCAAAATGTGCGTTTATTTGACTTGAAATTTTACTTCAAGGTTGTCTATATATTTATTATTAGTAAGTAAATATTTTCCGTAAGATAACATTCACGAATATTAATTTCATTGCTTTGTTACTTTAAAACAAAATTTTGAGAGGAAATCGAAAAATATTTCAAAAGGTTCCCTGAAATTTCAAAAAATAATTTAGAAGATTTTAAAAGAAAAGTTTTCAATTTTGCAAGATTACAAAATTTTAGGAAAAAAGCGGGTAACTTTAAGAGATATTTGGAAGATTTAGAAGTTTATATAGATTTTTTTTCAAAACTAAGGAAAAATTCGAATCAATTCAGAAGATATTCAGAAGGTTTAGAAGTTTTGAAAAATAAAAAAATAATTTCAGAAGCATTTTTAAAGACGCAGAATTTTAAAGAAAACAATAATATTTTTGTAAGATAACCGGAAATTTGAAATTTGTTATTTTTTTGTATCAAAAAAATATTTTTTTAAAAACTCCTCAAAATATATAGTTTTTCATCGAGAAATTGTTGTAAGACATCCCAGATGCGAAATTAGGAAAATCATTCTTCGTGAAACATTAACCATTTTTCAATATTTATTTCTCAAATTTTGAAGTGTCTTCACTGAAAAACAATGGTTTATGATAAATAATTCCTATAAAATTAACAAAAATAATTATGTGATCACAAGTTAGGCTTTTAAAGCGAAATGTAAAATAACTACTTAAATTTACTCATTAAAAAAAAGATTTATTTTAAATTCAAATGAAGGAATATCTTTTTCATCACAAATAATAATTTTGAATAATTAATTATATTTGTATGCACTTTCCAATCACGAGCATCATAAATCGCGCGCTGCGCGATCATTTTTTCCGATCAAACAAAAAAATAATTTTTAATACAAAATAGAAATTACTAATAACTTTGTATTTGTTAAAAGTTTTTGAGCTCCTGAATTCGAGCTTAACTTAAATACTGAGATCCGAGAATAAGGTAACAAGCACAAGTGTTGTTAGTTTACTTTCAAGAATACATAAGTCTAATTTGCCTGAGATGCTGGAGAATATTATAAAGAAATTACATTGTAAACGAATTTCATGATGTATTAAAAATATTTCATAAAAAGTTTCGAATGATCTTTAATAATAGTAATCGCTTCAAGTTTTAAAATGATTTTTGTCTCTTTAAGACTTGTAAAATTCTTATGTATCTTTTGAACTAATTTAAATATTGCTTAGATATTCGCATGGGGATCGTTCTTTAGATTTACATATATATTTATTACGTTAAAAGATTAGGATTCTTGTCTTTGAAAATTAATCGTCAGGAAAAATGAAAAATCGTTTCGAGATTTCTGTTTTTTTGCAGTTGCTTCCTCCTGACGATTATATTTTTAGTTACAAATTTCATTACTTTGTATAAATTCAACACTTTTGATAAGAAGACAATCCTTTTGGTTAAAAATTCAATTGTTTTGTTAAAAAATAGATTTTTTTGAAAGGATGTGTTTCGGGTTTCAATCGTGTGAAAAAACTATTAACCTTGTTGACGTTTCGTGAACATTGCAGTTCACTTCTTCAGGGCTAATCTGAAACTAAAGTTTCAGGTTATGTTGTTCTTATATGTACTCTTCGCGATTCCTGTGATTGGTCAGAGTGACCATCATGGAGACTGAACGAACCTGATTGGCTAATCAAGTCCTTTTTGACGTCAGCAAGATTCATAGTTTCTCCACACTAATGAAACCCGAAACACATCCTTTTATCATCATGGAACATCGTGAAAGTTGAAGATTCATTATTTTAGTTAAACCTAAATTTCGTTGCTTAAAAATTCAATTGTTTTGTTGAAAATTCGTTTGTTTTTTAATGAATTTTTTAACCGGATTGGCTATTCCAGGTTTGGTTCGATATTTATCTTCTTCAGTTGAAAATTCAGCTATTGAATTTAGCTATTGAATTCATATTCACGAAAAACAGGTTTTCGCAAATATGTCTGTGTGTCTGTATGTCTGTACCTGTGCCTGTAGATTTTTAGTATGTGAGCACGATAACTTTCGAAAGAATTGATAGATTGGATTCGCCTCTCGTATACTCTTTTAGTGTCAGAAACTAAAGGTCAAGTTCATTAGCCAGGTATTTTGGATAAAAATTCAAAGAGTTAGAGTATTTACAAAAATTTTAAGACCATTTTTTTAGATTCGAAAATTCTATGTATGGCTCTTTGAAGTACTCAATAAGACGAACAATATATGGCGAAGACTTTTTTTAAAAACAAATTACCAGAGTTATAGCATTTATAACGTTGAAAAAAACGAAAATTAAAATTTTAGGAAAAACAACGCACGATATGAAAAAAAGTCATGAAAAGAAAAACGTGGCCTTTTAAAAGCCCTACAAGATTATTTCAACAGCTTTTTGAATTTTCATGAAGAATCAAAAATTCAAATTTTGTTCGCCCAAGAAATAATGCAAAATCAAAAATTCTATTTCGCAGTCAAACTATGCGAGATACGAAAGAAGGTAATTTGATAAAAATTAGAGCAACCAATTCATTATGAATCATTTTTTGATAGGATGCGTAGTTTTTGTTTCAATCATGAGAAATAACATTGAAAAAAAAAATTAAATTTTGAGAGAAACGAAGCATGGTACGAAAAAAGATTAATTGACAAAACTTGTACACCCAAAAAAGATTTATAAATTTTTCATCAATCATATTCAATGTAGCGCGTAGTTTTTCTTTTAATGGTACAAATAAAATTAAAATTGAAAAACTGAATTTTTGGACAAACTTGTTTTTATAATAAAGGAAAAGTGCGCATTCTGTGAAAAAACAATGTTTTTTGAATAAAATCTTATTACACTTTGTGTCGTTTTTTCAAAATCCTAATTCTTTTATTTTCAAGATCATTTTTTACGATTTAAACAAAACATACAAACCCCATAGAAAAAAATTCATTACAAATTTGTAGACCTTTGTTAGGTGAACAACTTTTGTTGAATAATTTTTTCAATACCTTGTTTTGTGTACAAATTCGTAATTAACGACTTTTTAATAGGATGCGTAGTTTTCGTTTTATTATTAAAAAACAACATTAAAAATGAAAAAACAGATTAAATTTTTGGACAAATAAAACAAGCTGCGAAAAAAATAAATGAAAAAAAGTCGTTAATTTTTTTACGATTTAAACGAAAAATACGCATTCTATTAAAAAACAATTCATAGAAAATTTGTAGATCTTTTTTAGGTGAACAACCTTTGTTTATTAATTTTTTTAATACCTTGATTTTTTTCAAAAAGTTAATTTTTTTATTGATAATGTTATATTCCAGATTAAAACAAAAACTATGCGTTCCATAAAAAATAATTACTAATAAATTTGTAGTTCTTTTTTTGGATGAACAGGTTTTGTCCTCACACTTCTTTTTCGCAGCATATGTCGTTTGTCCAAAAATTTAATTTTTTTATTCCTAATACTGTTTTTCACGAATAAAGCAAAACAACGCACTTCATGGAAAAGTGAATGATAACAAATTTGTGTTTTTACTTTAAGAGCATAATTTTCGTCAATAAATTTCGTTTCGTATCTTGCATAGTTTGACCACAAAATGGAATTTTTGATTTTTCGTTATTTCTTATGCGATCAAAATTTGAACTTTCAATTCTTCAAGCGAATTGAAAAAATTGTTGAGAATATCTTGTAGGACTTTCAGGAAGCAACGTTTCTCTTTTCCAGACTTTTTTCCTATAGTGCTTTGTTTGGCTTGAATTTTCATTTTTCATTGACTTTTTAAATCTTGTAAATGCTATAACTCTGAAAATTTTATTTTTATGAATAAAAGTCATTCTCAAAAATTGTTTGTATTTTTGAGTGCTACAAACAAATCGTTCAGGAAATATTGAACATAAATATCACACAAAATGAAAATGCAATCATCTTTCTGTCATGAATTTCGGTTCATGATTCATACAAAATTAATCCAAAACTTGTGTCAAAAGGGGAAATATGTATCAAAATCCTCGATTTTAAGTGCTTTCGGGGATTCTCTTAATTTGAGGCGGAAAAAGGGTAAAAGGGGAGAAAAACAGGACTGTTTCAACTCTCAGCTTAAAAGGCCAAAACTTTATAGAATTATTGAATAATTTCATGTTATTTGTTTTTTTATTCGTCTAGAATCAATATTTTTCTGAATATTGAATTTTTATTTCTAAATTGTGAAAAACTTGCACTCAACCTCCGCTGGTATACGAAACCACGTCCTTCAGATTGACAGTCTGATGCTCTCACCCACTAAGCTACCGAGAGACGATATTAATTTCTTCACAACCCCTACAAGTTGAATTTCGATGTAATTCCTTATGCTTGAAAGAATTATATTTATTGAATTACATTCGTAAATTACGTGAATTCCTTGTACTCCGTAAATTCGAGGAATTGAAGGAATTCGCGAAACCCAAGGAATTAACGGAATGCCCGAAATCCCAGAAATTCGCGGAATTCAAGGAAAGGAATTCCTTGAATTCCTTGCGTTTCGTGAGCTCACTAAATTCCGTGAATTCCTTAAACTGATAGAATTCCTTGAACCCAGGCAATCCAGGGAATTCCATGGACTTCAAAATAGTTCAAAGGAATTCAGTGAATTCAAATGTGTTTTGGATTCTGGTAAATTTCGAGGACCCTAAATAATTTGAGTACTCTAAGCTTTCGAGAAACTGAAGTAATTCCAGTACTCGATGCTTTCGAGAACCCGACCTGTCTCGGGTCCTCGAAACCAACCGGATAATCAAATTTTTCGGGCTCTAAACATTTTGAGTATTCTCGAGATCGGCACAGACCGAAAAAGTCGAGTCCGACTCGACCCGAGCTTTCAAGCATTTTTCATACTTCTGCTGATCATATTAATTGAGATGTACGCAGTTTGGATTCTCCCATCTGTGTACGTGGAGATTTACGACCAACATAGAAAAAAAAAGTGTGAACCTAACACTAATTTCAGGGTACCATGTCCCTAAAACAAAAATTACTCTTGGTAGTGTGAATGGTACCATTAAACAAGGTATCATCTCCCTCGGACTTGCGGTACGAAACTTCACCTGCTCTGAATTGTTTTCACAGTCTTGTGGCAAAAACAAGTTTCTAAAAAGAGTTTCTAGTGTGAACTCTAACGACGAAACGGATTAGGAAAAATTTCTTTGTACATACGTGCCTAGTTTTATTATACATCTATAACATTTTTCACCTGAAAGATGGACAGAACTCGTACACCCTAGTTATTAAAATTATCAAAATCACGGCTTTGACTGAGATTGGGAAATTTTTAAAAAACAAGCTCATCAATTTTTTATGTTTTAAAAGTTGTATATAGTTTAGAAATCCATCGAACTCACGACTTTGTTAGACATTGGAAATTTAAAAGAAAAACAAGTTCACATCTTCTTTTGCATTTTGAAAGTATCGTTCTTTTAACAAATAATCTGCAGCTAGAAAACATGAGGGTCTTTGGTTCTCTGTTCTTTGCTTCAGCGGTTTTACTCACTTCAATTGGTAAATATATATTAATTATTAGATTAGTTATGAATATGGAAAGTGTATGCGCTGCGCGGGCACATTCTCATCGCGAGCTGCGCGCGCGGCTCGCTTCGCACGCAAATTTAAGTAAGCCTAGGGCGCGCGACTTTTGGTTCTTACGCTGCGTGCTCCACAATATGTTTATCTCGCGCTTTGCGCTCGATGATGTATTTACCTCGCCGTACGTGCTCGTTCGTTGCATTCGCCCCAGATTTGCGCACAGACCATTTGAAATTAAAGGTCAAATCATCGACAAATGTTATTTGGTTATTGTAAAATCTCTTTTATTAAAGTTCCTTCGACTTTAACGAACACATTCTCTTTACGTATCTCGTGCTCCTTATTTGACATTAATTTTTATTCTCCGCTACCCTGAAAAACCTATCATTTCAATGCATTTATATTATCACAATTCATAATATGCATTTGTATCAAATAAGACGTATTTTTATTGTCCCTTTTCTACAGTTAAAAAAAGTACGCATTCTGTACAAAAATATTTTACATTTTATTGCAACTTGTGTCGTTTCTCCATAAATTTAATTTGTTTATTTTCAATGTTATCTTTCATCATTTCAACCAAAAATACGCATCTAAGAAAATTTGTTGATATAACTAGGGAAAAAACTTATGTTAAATAAAATGTTATGTTGTCAACTCTTCTTTCTAGAAATTATAAATAGCGAATTTGTAGATCATCTTTAAGTTAACCACTTTTGTGTATTAGTTTTTTTACCTTGTGTCGGTTTTCAAAAAATGTTATTTTCCTATTTTTAATATTATTTTTTGCGACTGAAATAGAAACTCTGCGTCCTATCATGAAATTACTGATAAGAAATTTGTAGCTCTTTTTTTGATGAGCAACTACTGTCTTCTCATTTTTGTTCATAGCTTGTGTCGTTTGTCTAAAAATTAAATTTATGTTTTACTTTGGTGTTGTCGTTGAGAAATGAAACAAAAACTACGCGTTTTATCAAAAAGTGATTCTTTTCTTGACTTTATTTCACATAGTGCGCTGTTTGGCTCAAAACGTTCATTTTGGCTTGTTTTTATTTATCTTCTTTTATTTTGAAGATGCCATAACTCTGATTATTTTTTTTCCATCGAAAAATGTCGTACAGAGAAATTGTTCAAATTTCCGAATAATATAAACAGCGTTATATAGAATTTCTAAATCTTAAAAAAAATGGTCTCGAAAATTTTGAAAATGCTCTACTCTTTTGAATTTTCATCTAAAACAGCTAGTTAAAGAACTTGTCCTTCCCTTATAGGTCCACAAAAAGTGTGCCAAAGCTCAATCGAATCTGATCATTTTTCTGAAATTTATCATACCTACAGGCTACAGACATACAGACAGACTACAGACAGATAGACACACAGATGCCTTGGTAAAAATCTTATATTTCTGGTTCTGGGGGGCTTTAAAGTTGGAGATTTCATGAGAACGGACTGATTCAAATTTTAACCTTTCCCGTCGGAAATACCCTGCAAATGTATTTTTTATGCTTTTCAAATGTTAAAAAAATATTCAAAGTATTTTTTTATATTTACATTTCATATCATATTATACTATGTATATTTTTACATTTATTGCACAACTTTTTATTATATTATGTATAATCATATTACATTATATTATTATTTTTATATTGCCTTTTATATTGAATAGAAATTCCTTTTATTTAATTTCTTGAACTTTCTACTCAACGTCTCATTTCTTGTGCTCAAGTTTTCCGTTTTTTAGGGTTTTCATAACTTGTGATATTGTAGATCAGTTTTGTTCAACAAAGAGAAGTAATTTATTTAAGAAAGTTTTACAATTTTGACAAGATCTAAAAATCTTTTTCGTATGGATGGATTTATTACTATCCTAAACAATATTATATTTGAATAACGTTAGAGAATTGTGTTTTTTAAATGAAATTTGTAATTCTTCGCCTACTCTTCACTTAGTGACCTAATGATTGATCAAATTTAACAAAAATAATTGCCGAAATAAATTATTTTTGTTCATAACTATCTGATACTTCATTGTGATAGATAGTTGCTGTTTTTTCTGAAATATTTGAATTTGCTTTCCCTTTTAGTTATAAATATCACTCAAAACAGCACAATACCATTGAAACGATGATTCTTGTTGAGCCTCACTTATTTGTTCGTAACTAAGAAGTCAAAGTAAAACTAAAGATTTCAGAAAATAGCATTTTACTAGGACTACTCTTAGGTAAGATAGTTTTAAACAACAAGCATATGGTTAAATGACCATGATTGCGACCTGCTTGAATTTTTACCTCACTATGTGAAATGTGGAAAAAAATTTTAAGATTTCGGAAAAAATCGCAACTTTTTAGCCTTACTGTAATTGAAAATTGGAAAAAAGTGGACAATTTTTTTAAAAGCTGCGACTTTCTGACTATAGTCGAAAATAACATTTCCAAGAACAATAATAAATTGTATAAGCAATTTATGTAAACATACAATTATATGTGTAAAGTAGTATTTTATGTATCAAAAACAATTTATATTTAAAAAAATGCAAAAGAATTCATAATTAGCATCAAAAACTTGACAGACCCATTTTTCCACTTATGGAGTTTTTTCGGAACTCCATAAAACAGACTTATAGGGACCATATTCAAAAAGTCATATCCTATTCATATGCTATGGCTAACTGTGAAACAATATGTTGAGTCTCAACTCGACTCAGCTAATATTGACGTTTCTAAATGAAATGTACAAGCACGCCTTGTTTTCTTATAGGAAATACGTGTTGATCTTCATGGGGCTTGTTCCACATCTAAATATAATTTTCTTCACAAAAAAAAAGGAATTATTTATGTGTGGATTAAAACACATTTCCGGGCGATATGCATAAATATATGATGAAAAAATTCCAATTCATTCTTGGACAACCTTATTGAATATACACATTTTTGGCAGTAGATGTATCAGAAATGCCAGGAATATACCAAATTATAGAATAGGTATATCTTCGGGATATCCTTCACATGTGAAATTGGGAGATTAATGTTAAGTTTATTTATTTTAATTTAAAGTCGTTTCAAATTAATTATGGACCAATTCTTAATATACGCCAAAAATCCAACACTTTCAATTACAAATTAAAATTTCTTGAAATCAAATTATTGAAATTATAAGGTTCAAAGTTGAAACTTAGCAATATGAAATTTTAACGATTGAAAGCTTTCTATCTCAAAAAATTCAGTTTCAAATTGTTTATTTTCAATAGATGATTTATAATTGCTAATTTCTGATGATCCGAGAAATATTGCTAAACATTAAAAGATTCTTTTCTTAGTCAACAAATTTTGGATACAGTTCAGCAAAAATTTGATTTTCAAGTCTCCTGGCGTGTTCGGGAAATATTTTTAAATTTGAAAGTGTTGAAAATTACTCAGAGTTTTTCCTTACATTTCAAACAAAGGTCGTAGTTCTTATTCAATTACAGTTAATAGGCTCGTTTTGTAGATAAGTCAGTTTCATCATTTTGTACCAAAATCACTTATAAACATCCTATTATATATTATGGCAGGTACTGACCATTTTTTTGCCTTTTCTTTGAAAGAACCATATTTCAAATATACCAAAGACCCTCTAAGGCATCTTAGAGGAAGGTCATGTCATTAAAGAGTTATTTGGTCAGTTTTTGACTTTGGAGTTTGGACGCTTTTGATAGAAATATTACCTGCACAGGTTTGTGTGCAGGTTTGTGTCCAGAAACATGTCCGGGGTCCTTCGAGGTTCCTGTACCGGAATATTTAAGTAGGAAATCACATAAATAATATTTTTCAAACACCTATGCCTTTTTGCCGCTAATCAAATTAGAATGAATTTTTATTAATGATTTATATTTTCACACCAAATATCATTCTGTTTCATCTTAGATGGCTGCAAGTGAGGTTTTAATTGAATGCTGTAATGTTCTCGGTTTCTTGAACTAAGTTGTATAAAATTTAGCGAATAAATAATCTCGCTGCACCTTTTATGGATATGATCTCTTATTCATATTAACATATTTGTTCTATCTATTGGCGTTTCCGTGGGCCTCAAAAGATAAGAAAGTGTTTCATGTCTTTATAAATTTTTATAATTACTTAGTTTACGACAAATTTGTTGTTACTTGATACAAGCAAATATTTAAATTTGTAATTGAATTTCTAATATAATAATTAAATTCTTAACCAGAAAAGTGAATGACTTACCAGGAAGATTAATAGTCTAACACAAAATACAATGTTCCAACAAAATACGTAAATTCTCAAACAAATATTGTATGTCAATTTAATTGATTTTTGGAGTTTCCAAAACAACTACAAACTTTCTTCGACCGTTCTTTTCAATAACTTTGTTATT
>JAWWEA010320965.1:0-27044 GCA_035222095.1 Andricus quercuspetiolicola | reverse complement strand
ACTTTACACAAATATCGGTTAAACTTTCTTTTGTTTTTCCATGACAAACACATGTATTTTGAAAGACGCGAAGTTGGTTGAACAAATCTTTATCACTCTAAAAAATTTCCTGCAACAAATTTTATTCTTAGTTTTTTCTGTGATTTTCCTTTCATGGTAGGCGTGACTCACTCGGTGGGAAAGGGGATAATGTGAGGAAGGAGGAATAGGTTTTTTTCTTATTCAACAAAATGGTTAAACTGTCTCTTATCTCCACTTAAATTATTCATTTTATTCCAGCCAAAAAAAAAATGATCGACTTTGACACGCAGATTGACTTCTCTGAACCCTAACAATGGACAATGTACCTGCCAAACGTGTCGATTGGAGACACGAATCTGTCAAACTTTTACATCCATGTAGTTCCACTTCTACAAAAAAGGCACTTCTATACAAAATGATGAAAAGAATCGGGTCTGCATACGGAACAGAAGGTGAGACCTTGCATTCATCGACAAGAAAATGGTAACGAGCCATCATCAAGAACAATCAAGAGCGTCGATGGTTCCGGCCAAGGAACTTGACTCGTTCGGACAATTGAGTCATCAACTCTAGGGTATGTATCAAGTTCTACTTGGCGAAATTGGTAATGAAATTGGATAGCCGGATGTCATCAACGAACCTTAGGCCTGCCCAGGTGTCGATTTTTGCAAGAGAATCAAAGAATCTCTCAAGAATTGTTTCTGGAAAAGTATCCAGCGCAAATGTCCAGAAGATTATTTCAGCCAGATTGCGCACTGATGAACAGGAAATAGAATGACAATAATCAAGATCCGTGAATTCAGTCCCATCAACTTGAAAAGTTTCGACATGTAGTCTTGAAGAATTGAAGGATTAGAAATTAAAAGGGTTTACTGATCAATTTTTTTATAAAAAACGTGTGAATATGAATTAATTCAAGATTTTTAAAATTGCACTGGATTTCGAGGATGAAAAATTGAACAATGATGGATTTCTCTAGGCGAATGCCTAATTGGATATTTAAGCGCTATCAGTTTTCTTGTTACATTTTTAAAATAGTTATTTTGTAAATGACTTTGCTCAATTTTTCAATTTTAATAGAAACAGCTTAAAATTTAAATGAGTTCAACTTTGCGTGCTCTCAAATCCAATTCAGTTTTAATTTCTTAATTTAAAAAAATTCTAGGCAATCAGAATTCAATTTTTTCAATTTCAATGACTGTAACAAATTTTTGCTAACTGGTAAATGTGAAATTCATTTTTCCTGGTTGAAAATGAAACTACTATTCGTTGAAGCTTAATATTTTTGGCTTCAAAACACATACACTTTTATGAAACTTTATCTTTGCGAGATGAAAATTCAAGTACTTGTTTGAAAATTTGAAGCGTTCGTTGAAAATTTGTCTCTTTTGATTCAAAGTCGAACTATTACGGTATAAATCCATCTTTATGGATTTCAAATGATTTTTTGTTTGTTAAAAGTTCCAGTTTTGAGGTTACTAATTCAACTGTCTTCCAAAAAAATCGTCCTTTTGGGTTAAAAATTCATTTTCGTTGGCTAAATATTCAACTATTTTGTTGAAAAGAATATACATTTTATTTTAAAATCTAAGAATTTGAAGTATTACTTTTTTCAGCCTCACTGGCATGTGATTATTATTTTCTCAAAAATTGGGGAAATTGCGGAAATTGTGGAGGTAACTGATGGAAAAAATTACATTGTTCAATAGGGTGATTTCAGCAGAATAATGAAACAGGTTGCCTGCAGAGAAGAAAGTAAATAAAGCTTCTGAAACAAACGATTCGATGTTTTTTGAAGAACGTGAAGTGGAAAGATTTTGTCCGGCGTAATGTACAAGAAAATTGACAAATACTTTGACGATGACGTTCTCGAGTGCACCTACCACGTATAGAAGGCTGAAAAGCATTTGGCTTCGCTGAACAAAAATGAGAAGCACCTTTCTAAAACTCTTGTTGTGAAGATACTGACCCTGTCTGCTGAAGCTGGTTCTGCCAAAAACTTGATATTGAAGCTGAAAAAAACAACAGTATAAACTGAAGAGACATTGGTAACAATTTACGTTATCGGAAAGTTATTTTTTGAGGTTAACTAATTGTTTGGTAAAATATTTGTCTATAAAAATTTACCTTTTTTGACATGCAAAAAGAGTTTGAATAAAATGAGCAACCTCATGTTACAGAAACGTCGACTTTTGCCTTTGCAAATGCTGCCGAAGCTCTGCTCGCCAAGGTTTCCAATGTAGAAAGGGTTTTCGAGTTTTGCGTTCAATTCACTACTGCGGAAGATGGCCACAACGCGACTTTGATCTTACACGACAAATAACTATCTAATGGTGCGTACATTTTTTTTGCAAATGTTTTTTTTTGTCTTTTAATTTAGTATCAGCTAATTACATGAATGTTTAATCACCTGCGATCACCTAGGGGGCCTTATTTTTTTAAACTGATTTACATAAAATTGTAATAAGGAGTCTGTGGTGACATATTCTTGATAGATGATGCAATATTTTTTGTTATACTAAATACTTTTTTAAATTTTACAATTTCAGTCGCCTTTTTATTTCTATTTATTGCAATAAATACATAAAATTTTCTTAACTATTAAAGATATCTACAATTCCTGCAAAACTTATCGAGAATATATTGCTACTCATTTTTCGCTAAAATCTGGTACCAATCGGTATGATAGATTAAGATGTAAAGGTAAGCAAAAGTCGGAAATTGGTTGTCTTCAAGTGTTTCTGTTTGTTTTGATCTAACAGTTTCTAGGATATTAATTTAACATTACGCATAAGTTTGTTTTTTAATGGTTGGTTAGTCAGCTGCAAAGTTTCATTGAGATGGATTGAGAATTGTGCCGAATATTCACAAAAGGTCCAAAATAAGTGATTATTTCAGGTAGGGATTCTGGGTAGCATTTTTTGTATCTAGAGAGAATTCGGTAGCGCAAGTTTTGTTTTTGAGATTGGAAGAAGGAATTTCCGTGAAGAGTTACGATTTTTATTTTGGGACGGAGAATTTTAGTAAGGAATTGCAATTTTTTACTGCAGCAGGTAATTCTTGACATGGAACGAGAAATGTTGAAAAATGATTTCAATTTTGACGCACGAAAATGAAATTTAAAAAATTACTCCCTGTTCGAAGTCAGAATTCGTCAGATTTGCAAAGTTCGTATCCCGAACCGGAATTTATTTAAATTTGAAAATTCTTTTTTTCTTCAATCAAAAATTCACCACAATTTAAAGCTCATGTGTAATAGAATGTGCAAGTATCTATGATTTTTGAACATTTTGTAGATAAATGGAATTCCACTTTGAACCAGAAATTTTCGGAATGCATTTAATTAGAAATAATTACAAAAATAATAAATAATTAAATATGAAAAAAGCAATCCTTGTTGCAAGTCAGAATTCGTCATATTTTGAAAATACCTTGTCATAAATCATAATTTGGTTGAACTCAAAAATTCTTTTTTTTACCATTGAAGGTTTTTCAGAATTTAAAAACTCCCCTCTTCTAAAGTTTAGAAAAGAATTTTTATTATATTTCTGGATTACAATAGAAAACAAAGTATAATTCCGTTAATATTAAATAATTATTTTGTCACCCCGAAGCTTTCAAAGGTCTTTTTTGGCCTTACTGTTTCTTTTCATGTGATTCCACTTCCATATTTTCCAAATTCGGATTCATTTTTTTTTATGTTGACGCGAGATCTCAAATTTTTAATTTTATGGAGAATCTCACCGGATCTTGCTCGTTTTCCGAGATTCTCTACCAAACTCACAAGATCGTGGACAACTTCTCGCTGTCGTCGGTCGTCTCGTCCCGCCCCAATGCATCTCTAGTTCTGACTTTGAATATGAAATTTACGTTAAGAATTATAACTCAGAGTTTAGGACAGGGAATTTTCGTAAAAAATTATTATTTGAATTGAAACAGAATTCTCTACATGGAACAAGGATTTTAGAAAATAATTTTAATTCTTGTTTGGAAAAAGGACATTTTAATTTGACCGAGAGGGGGGGGGAAGTAACGATTATTCTGGAACTTGAATCATTCCTTTGGTAGACAACTGTCAATGCAAGTTTGCTTAATAAGCAACATAAGCTGTTTTTATACCTAAAAAATTCTTTAATTATTTCAGTTAATAAGATTGAAATTCCAAGTTGAAACATATCTCGATGCGATTGCTTTTCCCGTGAGAAGATGTATCGCATGACGTATGCGAATTAGTTTTGCTGCATCCAACTGACAAACTAATTAGAATGTTTTGTGATTATCTTACTCATTTGTTTGCAACGTTTAACAAAGAGCAACCAAATATTTAATACTCCAAGGTGCCCTTAATACTACGCAAGAACCAAAAACCCACCAGCGAAACTCTTCCACTAATTTTCTAAAGAATTTTGCCTCTATGCTATTCATATCTTTCGATTTCTATTTCAACAATAAAAGTTTTATTATTACAAGTAGATAACCCTGATAGTGGAGCATTTGTTTGAAATTGAAATGTCGCTCGCTAGTTTCCGAATATAATTTTTGCGTCATGTAACTGGCTTGTTCTTAAAGTAATTGTTCATATAATTTCTTGTGAAAAGGATACATCAATTCCCAATTGAAAATGAGCAGCTCATGCTCATTATTTTATTATTATTATTACTATTATTGGTATAAAGAATTGACTGCATGGACATCTTTACCATCTCTTGATTAGATATAGTCCTATATTTACCGACAATAAGCCATTAACATGAATGAAACGTTTACTGATATTAAAACAAATCTAAGAAAGTAACTATAATTTATATTCATAGTTTCCGTTCAAAATTTCATCTTACTAACAACCATTCATCGTTTCTTTTTTTTCAAACGACTGCCTCAACTTCATCATACTAAATTTATAAAAAAGGCATTACTAACTTATTGTAGTCTCTCTGCATGAATTGAATAGTCTACAATTGGAGAAATTTGTTTTATTTTAAACTAATTATTCTCATTTTTATTTTAGATGGCCACCCTATCTGCGTACTTAGTCAGTTGGCCGTATCATAGAATCAAGCGATCGAGTGGAGTCTTTTGCACGACATTCTACTGCTGCCCCCCAAAAAAAATTTTAAGAATCTGATCAAGGAAAAAGACGTGATAATTGACGTCTAACATATCGACAATAGCAGCTAAGAGAAGTGGTAACATATTCGTTTTTGCGGACCTCACACTGTTGGCCCTAATCACCTTCTTTGGATTTTTTTTAAACATTTCGTTTTTTACCTTTGTTTTCAAGAAACTTCCCCCTTTGCCCTCTCTTCTCTTATTGTATTTTTGGTTGAAAACCCATTCGTTTTGGCTTAAAATTCTACTATTTGGTTGAAAATTAAATCATTTCGTGGAAAATTCAACTAGTTTGTTAAAAATTTATATAATTAATTGAAGGTTTAACTATTTGATTTGAACTTTGCTTGTTTGTATTTCGTCTTTATGGTTGAAAAATCTTTTTTTTTCTGTTGAAAGTTAATTTTCGCAACTAAAAATTTAACTCTTCGATTTGTGAGTGAAAAGGAATCGTCATTAGTTGAAAGTGCAACTACTTCATTTTTCTTTCAGAATTCATCTATTTTGGTTGAAAATTAATCAATTGGTAGAAGATTGAACTACTTCATTAGAAATTTATTCAACTGGTTGAAAATTAAATTATCTGGTTGAAAATTCAATCTTTTTTTTGCCAAAAATCTGTTTTTTTTTCTTGGTATTTACTTTCTTCAACTGAAAATTCAACTATTTTCATAAATTCTACTTTTAGATTTCTCTTTGAGAATCAATCTTTTTACAGAATCATCAGAGAAGGTATTATATTTGTGTAAAATTTGACCCCCCCCCCCTCGTTTTTGTCAAATGTCCATGTTTTGAGACCCCCTGAACCCCAAAAACAAGTTTTTACGAATGTGTCTGTCTGTATGTATATTTTTTGGTTGAAACTTCAACAACTTAGTAGAAAGTGAAACTACTTTAAAATTGATCTTTTTGGTTGATGATCCATCATTTTAGTTGAAAATCCTCGTTTCTTAATTTAACTATTCTGTTAAAATTTTTTTTTGGTGATAAATTAATTTTTCAAACAGAAAATTTCATTGTTTCCTGTTTGGAAGAAGATTTATCTTCTTTAGTTAAACTTCAATTATTTGTTTGAAAATGCCTCTCTTATGTTGAAAATTAAATTCATTTGCTATAAAATAATATTTTTGGTTGAAAATTCATTTCTTTTTTTGAAAATTGACTATTAGGTTGAAAATTCCTTTAAAATTTCAGATATTTGTTTGATAATTTTGACATTTTTATTAGAAATTATTCTTTTTTGATAGAAAATTAACCTTCTTATTTGAAAATATATCCTTCTGGTTAAAAATTTATCACTTTAATTGAAAATTGATTTTTTGCTGAAATAATACTCCATTAATGAAAATTAACCTATACTATTCAATTCTTCGTCGAGAATTTATCTTTCTTTTTTTGGTAGAAATGCAATATTTTAGTTGAAAATTCATCTGCTTGGTCGAAAATTGAACTACTTTGTTAAAAATATTTTTTTTTTGCGAAAAATCAATTTGTCACTGAAAACTTAACTTTTCCCTGTTTCGTTTAAAATTTATCTTCTTCGGTTGAAAATCCAACTATTTGATTGAAAATTCCTGTATTTTGTTGCAAATTAATCTTTTTCTGGTAGAACGTTATTCTTGTTGGTTGAAAATGTATATTTTTGATTGAAAATTTGTTTCTTCATTTGAAAATTAGTTCCTTTATTGAAAATTAATTTTTTACTGATAATTTAGCTATTCCATTTTTTGTGGAAAATTTATCTTTTTTGATAGAAATTTAATTTTCTTGATTTTAAACTCATCTGTTTGGTTGAAAATGTAACTATTTCGTTAGAACTTATTTTATTTATTCGACATATTTTTGATCAGAAATTTAAATTTTCTATTTTTTGATAAAAATTCATTTCGTTATTTGAACTATTAGTTCAAAAATTTCTTTTGAAATTCAAATATTGGTTTGAAAATTCATGTATTTTATTAGAAATTACTTCTTAATGATAGAAACTAATTCTTCTTGGTTCAAAATGTATTTTGTTGGTTAAAAATTTATTTCTTTATTGAAAATTAGTTTCTGCAAATTCAGAATTACCGTTTTAAACTGAAATTCTGTTTTAGGTGAAAATTTACCTATTTTGTTTAAAATTCATCTTTTTTAGTAGAAGAGCAGTCTCATTAGTTGAAACTTAATCTTTTTATGAATATTCCCCTGTTTGTTTGAAATTTTGACTATTTTGTTGAAAATTCTATTTTTTTGTTGAAAATTTATTTGTTTTGTTCAAAATGTGTCTTTTTAGTATAAAATAGAGTATGTTTGAAAACGTAACTGTTTCGTTGAAAATTTATCGATTTTTTTTTAAATTCAACTATTTTGTTTAAAATTTATTTTTCAAATTTATTTTTACGTTCTCATCAGAAAAGGTATCAGATTTGTGTAAAATTATATGATGAATTATATGTTAGTTATATTATATGAACTGAAAATTATATGTGCGGCTGTTTGTAGTACTTGCGAAGTTGGAAAATTAATCTTCACGACTTTTCACCATTTTTGAAAAATGTTTAAATTTATTATAAATCATGGCTCATTTTTTCAGGGAAAATCCTTCCTACAATTCTACTGTTTCCAATTTTGATTAAAAGACACATACTCTTTGAATATATCTATTTGTTTAGAAAGATTTACTTTGAAAAAAAAATTGTTTTAGCGATTTCAGTCAGAGAAAAATTTACGTTTGAAATTGGAAACAGTAGCGTTGCAGAGAGCGTTTTTTCCGAACGTATAAGCTAGTATTTATTCCAATTAAAGAATGTTGCAAAATTGGTAAGAAGTGACAGTAAGAAGTTTCAATTTTAAAAAACACGGCTAAAATCACTGTTTTTGTCAAGTTTAAATTTTTAATAAAAATAATGTTTTTTATTTGAAATGGCGCCATCCAAGTTATTATTTTAATTTTTAAAATCTAATTTGCCCGAAAAACTATTTTTCCAGATGTTTGATTTTTGGCGCGACAACTACATTAAATCTTCATAATAAGGCGTTTTCGTAATTTCGTTATTTTAAATTTAAAAAAATTTTGAATACCATATTTATATTATATTTACTAATACATTTGAATATTAAAACTTTGAAAAATAAATATTTTAATTGAACTATTCATGATTAGAAAACGCTGATCATATTATTATACGCTGATTATACGCTGATCGATAGTTTAATTTTTTAAATTATTATTATTAAGTCATCAAGAATGATTCATAATTCATGTAAGGAAAGAAAAATTGTGAACTTTCTTGGACCCAATATTTTGTGAGTTTTGAGAACAGCCCTTTTAAAATATTAGCCGCCAGAATTGCGCAATGGGTTATCATTCAGAAGTTTGCGTTATCGATTCTGACTGCATGCACTTTTTCTCAGTTTCTGCTTTGCTTTTTATTTGAACACAATTTTCTATATCCGATTTTCTTGTACTTCTTTTTTTATTTTTGGAAAAATTAACACTCCAAATGCTTCTTCCAATGAAAAACTCGCTTCTTCAAATGATTTTCTTTTTTTCTCGAAAAATCTATGACAATAATGAATAAATTTACTTATATACGTATTATCATTTTATTTTTCAAATTATTTTTCCATGTACATTCTCATTCGAAATTATTTCACGAACTGAGAGAAATTTTATATCTGATTGAAAATATAATTTTCCATGCACATTGTCATTAAAAAAAATATATAAAAATTTTAATCAATATTATAAAGTTACTAACATTGATCAAAAATAAATTTTTTTGAAAAAAAAATTTCAAAAAAGCGAGCAGTTTTAAATCGAAAAAAATATATAACGGAAATGAATATGTACAAATGCCTTGACTACGTGGACTGAAATTTCTGTACACATAGCCGCATTTTTTCAGTACTTGTGGACACTGCCATCTCTATTTACAAAAATTATGAATCCAAACAAAAAACACTTTACCTGGCACTAACCTTGTTATCTTCATTTCAATAAAAAAAATATTTTAGGTTAAATTTGACTTCATTAAAATTTCGGGTATATAGATTTGAAATATTATATATTTGCTTATTTTAACTTTATTTATGTATAAATTTGCTGTCTTCAACTAATTTTTTAAAACAATGTTTTAAATAGGAAATTTAATATTCAACCAAAACCTTTAACAGAAATAGTTGTATTATCGGTAAAAAAATTAATTTTTGTCGGATCCCTCTTGAAGACGCGCCATTGCATGCACGTGAAGCAGGCGTAATGTGACCGCTTCAAGCCCAGTGAGGTTCGCACATGCGCACTCTGCCGCCGGGCCGACATGAAAATTTACACCCGCTATATAAAACTTTGCGCCCGCTACACATAATCTGCACCACGCAAGTGAGAATATGGAGAAAATTATGTTTATTTTAAAAAAAATTGCATCGCTAGATCCCACAGTTTCCTTTTTGCTAAGTACGATATTTCTGCCTTTCACTTGCAATCTAAAATTGTGAAGCACACCACACATCCTCTATCTGCTTCACATGCTTGTTTTCAAGAAAGATAGGACAAAAAGTATCGTGTGTATCAAGGGCGTAAGGCTATTTTGACGAGTGTGAATATGCCGCGCTCGCTTCGCTCGGGCGGTATGTTCACGCTCTTAAAAATAGCCTTCTTTACGCACTTTATGGACAATATACTACTTTAGCCAAAGAAGAAACGAATTTTCATTAAAACAGTTCATTTTTCAACCAAAGAGAAGAATTTTCCATTAACTGTCTGTATTTTCAGTCAAAAAAAATTATTTCTAGCAAACCAATTTAACTTTTACTCAATTAGATTTTCATTTCAATAAAGAGAGATTCTAAACGGAAAATGTAGTGGTTGATATTTCCACCTAAAAAGATTTCAATTTTTAGTCAAAAACGGTGTAATACGGATTTTTTAGTCAAATAAGAGAAAAAAAAATTTCAAAACAATTGTTGGATTTCCAACCAAAAAGATAAGTCCTAAACCTGAATTTTCAACCAGATACTTAAATTTTTAACTAAAAGCGATCAGTCTTTAACAAAAAATAGAATAGTTAAATTTTCAGTTAAAAAATTAATTACAAACCCAAAAACAAGTTTTCAACAAAATAGTGAAGTACAGTAATATAAAGCTACTTTTACAAATAAAGAATCATTGTTATTCAATTTTATGTTGCAAGTTAAGAAAAATTATGCACGACCACGAAGACCCCCCGACTTTAAAAAAAAATTCTTGACATTTCCAGGTTTTTCCAGGTATATACAAATTTCCTGACAATTCCAGGTCTCCCAGACCTTCTAAGTAGAGTAGACACCCTGTATTAATCTCGTTCATTTAAAATTAAACTTCTGAATTAAAAGTTAAAATCCTTCGTTAAACATTCACTTTATCCGTCGAAAATCCATCTCGTTGGTTGAAAAAATAGTTCCTTTGATGTAGTAATTTCAAAATAATACTGTACTTAATATAAGGCTTCAATGCTGCTGGTTCTTAAGGTAGTGCTCGAAAACGAAAAATTCCAGAAGCTGTAAAGTATAAAATTAATAATTATTATTATAAAAACCAAACCATCCTTTCTGAAAATTGTTTAATTCGTTACTTCGATAGTCAGTAATTTTTTTATTTACTCTCATTGGGTTTTCAGAAATTTATAAATTGTAAAATGAAAATTTTCGTATTTCCTACAAAATAAAACCATTTCATGCAAATTCGATTAAGAATACGGTATGAGACAATTGTCGGATATTTCTATTTTCACGTAATGGCGAGATGAGATTTTTATAATTAAAAGAATTTCAAGTAGAAAAGGTATGTCTTCTGCGACCACTTCTGTATTTGCTCCTGGAGCCTGTTTAGGAACTTTTTATAATTATGTGGTCGATTTTATAGAACAAGAAGCATATTTTTTAATTTTTGCTACGCCTTCTCCCCTCTTAAACATCTTTTGCCATAAAAAAACGCATTTTATGTTTTATTTTTTCAAAATTGAAAGGTGTGCTGACCGTAATTTTTAATATCAAGTACTTTAAGAATATTTGTATCGAACGAAGCGGAAGTAGAGATAATCCCTGTTTACTAAAACAACGTAAAAAAATTTTAACGACAATAATTAGACTCGCAATTAGCACTCAATTTAAAGTGTGAGTGAACACAAATTCATGAAAAATTTTTTTTTCAAATTATCGAGGCAGTAAGAAATAGTTTTCATTTCTTTTAATAGAAGCACAGTTTTTCGCAACGTAACTTTCAAATTTACAAACTCTAATATTTGGAAAGCTTGACTCTTTCAATTTAAACCAGTTTCAAGGTGATACGCCCTTAAATTCGTCCTTTCCTAGAAAATGTTGCCACCTATTTATTCTTTTCTTGTATAATAATTCTTAGAGGTTGGTGAAAGTCATTGAGAATCGAAACTTTTATTTAACAGGTCGAAATATTAATTTAATTAAAAATAAAAGTGTTCGTGTCGAATTGAGGTTACTGAAATACAATTTTTGGTGCTACATTTTCCAAAACATTATAAACTGCAGTTTTTGTTTTAGGGCCCAAAAAATTTGAACTAGTTAATAATTTAACAACGCGAAGAATTACTTATAATATGAGCTACATTAATGATTTTACAATATTTTTTATTTTTCAGTCATGAACAAGGGATTGAGAAGTCCTTGTACTAGAAGTATTTGATCCTGAAAATTTGAGTCCGATAAAAAAATATTTAATCTACCGCAAGCGTATTTGAATTTTAAACAGCAAAGTGTGCAAAATTTATATTATACCTCATTTTATATTAGCATTTTTTGTTTAGAATTGCTGTTGTAAATAGAATATCATTATATATAAAAGCGTATAACTCAACATTTTAAAAGACATTTTTTTAATAACATAAAAATCTTGTCTGGATAAATATTGAACCTTTTTCGTGAATATTCTTCTTTTTGGTTTGGAAATTCATCTCCTTTGTTGAAAATTCGTCGTTTTTTGGTTGAATATACGATTTGTTCTTGATTTAAAATTCAAATGTTTTGCTCGTATTCTATAGTTGACTTATGAGTTCGTGAGCTTGCCCAAAATTATCGAAACAACTTTCTAGAAGAAGGATTAGCGAGACGAATATCAGTTAGAATTCATTAAAGTCACTCTAAGTAGGAAAATTTAATTGCTTTGCTGAAGATACATCTTTCTAGGTTGAATAATAATTTTTTTATTAAAAATTCATATTCCTGGTTTCAAAATTTAACTGCCTTGTAGATAATTCAGCTGCTTTTTAGAAAGTTCGAATTTTCATCTAAAAAATTCAACCATATTTGTTTGAGATTTTTTTTCTCGTTTGAGTGGAAAAATTTTCTTAGTTCAAAATTCAATTTTTTCCAGAATACTACGATTTTGGTATGAAAATTAAGCTGTTTTGGTATGCCCTATCATTACAAAGATGGAAGAAGTTTAACAATTAACTTCATTTGTGCAAATGAATACATGAGATTGCCAACTGGACAAGCAACCTTAGAAGATGGCATCTCGACTACGTTATTTGAAATGTAACAATGTTACATTCTTTACATGGTCCTTATTCAGTTGACATTCTCATTTCTTCACATATAATTTGCGAATCCGCAGTATTTTGTACTCAAAACAAGAATAATTCATGTTTGATTTCAATTGTAATGCTTAGTTCATTATTTTATGTATTTTTCTGTAAACTTTTGGTGTAATTTAATTTCCTCCGGCGAAGGAATTTATTAAAAAATAAAGTTCTTTATTTGAAACTTTTATTTTGCATTCCCAAACAAATATATTTTTCGAAATTGCATGTGATTTATGTCACATTATACTATAAATTTATTATTTTGAAAAAAGTGCCACTATTTAGTTACTATTTTCCAAAATATTCACTATTGTTGAGGATAATTTTTCAGATTAGCACCCGCTCCCGACCAAATCCTACGGTTGTCCTTATGACAAACTTTTAATTATATAAGAACGCAAAAACACAGTGAAGTCATCTTATGAGAATTTTCTTTGAATTCGAACTGAATTATTAAAACCTAAATAATAAATCCAACTATATTTCATTGAAAGTTCATTCCTTTTAATTAAAAAGTCTGCTACTACTTTTTTCCTTCAGAATTCATATCTTTTGGTTAAAAATTCTTTCGGCGAAGAAATGTGGCCTTTGACTTGAAAGTTCATCCACTTCAATTTGAAAATATACCATTAAATTTTTGGTTGCGAATTCATCTCTTTTCATGAAAAAGTTATTTATTTCGGTAAAAATTGAAATACAAAGTTTGCTGGTAAATTTTATTTCTTGGTTGAAAATTCAACTACCTGATTGAGAGTTTAACTGGTTTGTGAAAAATTCATTTCTTCGGTTGAAAAATGAATTTTTTTTGAAAATTAAGTTGTGTTTGATTTTCCTTTTCGGGGTAAAATATCAAATGCTTTCTTAAACAGTTCACTTTTAAGGATATAAAACTCAATTTTTTTGCTAAAAGAACAGATTCCCTTATTATTTCTCTTCTTTGTAAAGAAAGAAGCCCTCTTTTACCTTTTTTGAGAGCATTTTGGGCTGTGAGGTCTGGTATTTTCTATTTTTTCCTAATTGAATTTTTAATTACATATGACAATAACGGAAACAACTTTCGGTGTCGATCTGCTGGAAATGATGCATTTGGCAAGGTACGACGATCATTATTCAACACAATTTGAATACTCTTTTTCACCTACATTTCAATTATTTATTTTATGTTAATCCAAATAAATTATCAACTTCAATACGCAGAGTGACTTCTCTAAACTCAAACAATGGACAATAGCCCTGCCAACCTTGTCACTTGGAGATAGGAATCTGCCAAACTTGTACGTCCATGATGTTCCAGTTCTGCAAAATGCAATTCTAGACAAGGTGATATGAATGGAATTGCGTCTGAAAACAAAAAGAGATTGGAGGTACGATCTTACAGTCATCAACGAGAAACGGTTCCGGCCAAAAAACTTGACTCGTTCGGGGAACGAAGTCACCAACTCTAGGATATGTATCAAGTTCTACTTGGCTAGATTGAAAATGAAATTGGAAAGCCGGATGTCATCAACGAAGCTTAGGTCTGCGTAAGTGTTGATTTGTCGGAAGAGAATTAAAAAAGCTCTCAAGAATTGCTTCTGGAAAAGTGTCCTGCGCAATTGTCCAGAAGATTACTTCAGCCAGATTACGCACCGATAAACAGCAAATTCAATCTTGATTACCAAGTTGCGTGAATTCAGACCCATCACGGAAGGAATCCAGGATGTTTATAGTAAATTCCTTTCACTTTAGGCATTTTTTTATGTCCCAATTCATTTTTAAGCGTACCTTTTTAATTTAAAAAGTTGCAAGATGCAGTTTTGAAGACTTGAACGACTAGCCAATAAAAGGGTTCACAATGAAGTTCTGTTGATAAAAAACGTGTGAATGTGAAATTAGTTAAAGATTGATAAAATTGCCCGGAATTTCGAGGATGAAAAATTGAACGATACTTAATTTTACAAGCCGATTCTGAATCTATTTAAAATCAGTTTCCAGATTTTAAAGTTAAAAATTGAAACATTTGAATTCAGAATACTATTCAAAAAATACAAATTTTTAAAATATTTGGCAGTATTTGACTGATGACTCAAAATAGGTACTTATAAATCAAATATTTGAAGCTGAAAATTTTTTAACTGAATTACTTGAAATAGAAAGTTTTAAATCGACAAAATTTCAGAATGTTTAATTGGAACTTTCAACTTTATAATTTTGCTTGTGATATTTTTGAAATGTTTAATTCATAAATGACTATTTGATTATATCGTCTTGAGTATTAACTGATTGAAATTTTTAAGTGTTCAACTTTAAGTGCTTTTATTTACAATTCAGTTTTGATTTCTCCACATAAAAAAATGCTAACCTACTGGAATTCAAGTTTTTCAATTTTAATGACTGTGAAAAACTTTTGCGCACCGGGAAATAGCCGAGACTTTTTTTCTTGATTAAAACTGCTAGCCTACATAGATAACTCATGTTTTTTTTTCATTGAAAATTCATTTTTTGTGTATGAAAATGCAACAGTTATGGGTTGAAGCTTAATATTTTTGTTTACAAGTTTAACCAGCTGGCTGAAAACGCATCTTTTCCGGGTGAAAATTCAACTATTTGGTGAAAAATTAAACACTTTGCTCAAAAATTTGCCTCTATTGGTCCAAAACCGCACTATTTAGTTGTAAATCCACCTACCTTGATTCAAAAAATTTTCTTTTTTTTTTTTGAAAAATCCACTGTTCAGATTATCAGTTCTACTTTTTCCTGAAAAATTCGTCTTTTTCAATTGGAAATTAATTTCTATTAGTTAATTATTCAAGAATTTTTTCGAAAAGGATATATATTTCATATTAAAATCTTGGAATTTAAAGAATTTGATATCGGATGCAATTTGGTATCTGATATTAGCTTCGTTTAAAAGAATTGATTCCCCTATGATTTTCCTATTGTCGTGGAATATCGTTTTGAGGCTTTCAAATAATTTTGATGGGAATATTCCTTTTTTCCAGCTGGACTGTCCTGTGATTGCTGTTTTTCCCGAAGATGTGGAAATTTCGGAAATTGTAGAGGCAAATGATGGAGAAAACTACATTGTTCAATACGTAAATTTCAGTGGATCAAGGAAACATCTTCCCTTCAGACAAAAAAGTAGATAAAGCTTTTGAACAATCGATTCGATATTCTACGAGGTATCAAATTCCAATTAGTGAAAAGATTTGGTCCAGCGTAATGTGTGAGGAAATTGACATAAAGAAAAAGAGTTTAAATAAAATAACCAACCTCTTTTTACAGAAACGTCGACTTTTGCGACTGCTGCCTTTGCAAATGCTTTCCAAGCTATGCGCGCCAAGGTTTCCAATGTAGAAAGAATTTTCGAGCTTTAGGTTCAATTCACTACTGCGGAAGATTACAACAAAGCGATTTCGTCTTATACGACAAACAACTATCCAAAGGTATGCAAATTTTTCCATGTGATGTTTTATTTCAATGCTTTTAATCTATTGTCAGCCAATGCCGCGAATGTTCAGTCATACGTGTAACTGAAAAAATGCATCATTGTTGAATTATTGTTTCCCTAAATAACCTTTTTCACTTGTGTTCACCTAGGCAGTCTAATCTATCTGATATATATAAAATTTCAATGAGAAGTCTGTAGTAACATATACTTGATAGATATTGCAATAAATTTGATATCCTAAATAGTTTTCGAAATTTTACCACCTTTGTCATCACGGAATTTTTATTTATGTCAATAAATACGTAAAATTTCTAAAAATATTCAAGATATCTAAAATTTCTGCAAAACTTATCGAGAATATGTTGCTTCTCTCTTTCCGTTAAAATTTAGGACATTTGGGAAATTTAGGGGATAGTAATTTTTGACAAGCAACGAGAAATTTTAAAAAATAATTTCAATTGTGATTCCTAAGAATGAAATTTAAAACGGCAGCCTCTGTTCCATATCAGCATTCGTCACATTTTGAGACCATTCTCTTCCAAATTTTGGGAAATGTGATTTACTATGTTTCTGAATATTAATTCAACATTTTTTATGTAAATGGAATTCCACTTTGAACCAGGAATTTTCAAAAGAAATTTATTTGCGAATGATAGCATAAATAATAAATAATAACAAATAATTACAAATAACAAAAGCAATCCTTCTTCCAGGTCAGAATTCGTCATATTTGGACAATACTTTTTTATAAACCCATATTCGATTGAATCCGAAAATTATTTCTTTTCGCTAATAAAATTTTGCCAGAATTTGAAACATTCCTCTTCTAAATTTTAAAAGCGGATCTTTATTATATTTCTGAATTATAATAGAAATTGTTGTAAACAAGTATAATTCTGACTTTGAATAGGTAATTACCATTAAAAATTATAATATATAATAATTATATTTAATAATAATAATAATTATTATTATTATCATTGTCATTATTATTATAAAAAGGAAAATTTAGATAGACCTGGGAAAATCAACGATTATTCTGGAGCTTAAATCATTCCTTTGGTAAACAGCCTCTCATTGCAAGTTTATATAATATCAAACATAAGCTGTTTTTATAACTGAAACATCCCTCGATAATTCCAGTTAACAGTATTAAAATTCGAAGTTGAAAAATGTCTCGATGCGATCATTTTTTTCTTGAGAAGATGAGACGCATGATGTATGGGAATTGATGTTGCTGCAACTAACTGACAAACTAATTATGATGACCATTGATTGTTTTATTCGCTTTTAACGTTTAAAAGAATAACAAACTAATGTTTTCTATTTCAAAATGTTTTTACTACTTTGCAGAAACTAAAAACCCACTACACTCTTCTACTATTCTTCCAAAGAATTTCGCCCCGATGATTTTGTTATCTTTAATTTCTATTGCAACAATTTAAATTTTACGATTACAAGTTGAAGACCCTAACAGTGGAGCACTTCTTTGAAATTGAAATGTCGGCGTCTGGTCTTGCAAATACAAGTTTTTTGCCATGTAATTGATTTGTTCTTAAAGTAACTATTTATATATTTTCTTCTGAAAATGATACATCAAATTTCAATTGAAAATGAGAAACTCATGCTTTAATGGACTCGGAAAGAGCCTCGGTACTGTACACATGCTGATCAACTAAATTATTCTCTTGCGTTTATATTATTATTGAGGTACAAAGAATCGATCGCAAGAACATCGTTAACATATCTTGATTAAATATAGCCTTATAATTCCTGACAATGAGTCGCTAACATTAATTAAATGCTTACAGAGATTAAAACATAATTGAAAAAGTAACTGTAACTTATTTTCATAGTTTTCGTTCAAAATTTCATGTGGTAAAGAACTGTTTACCGTTTCTTGTTTTTCTTAAAACTGCTGCCCCAATTTCATTATAATAATGCAGAAACCAAGACTTTTCCGTCTGCCGATGCTTATCGTGAATTTCACTCATCAAATGGCCGTCTTCTATTATATTTAAATTACTCCAACAATCTCTGGCTCCAGTTGCTATTAGAAAATAAGAAAGACGACAAACTACAAGGAAATAAAGGATCTAAGCCTGATGCAATCTGTGTTCTCAAAAGATTGGATCGAAACTCTTGCTATGCTATGATTATCAAAAAGACTGACGGAGGAGCTGTCATAAACCTCATAGATTACGAAGTAAACTGTATAAACGGAAAGGCATCTCTCGGAGAATATTTAGAAAATAATTCAACCTTCATCCAAGTAGTTGAATTATCATCCAAGAAAGATAAATTCAACAATATCAGTATGGAACTAGATAAATACAATTTTTTCAGAAAATGTATTTTTTTATCCCAAAAATTCATTAAAAATCAAATGCAAGTTGTATTAAAAGGATTTATATAAAATCTCATGGTTAACATGGTAATAAAAAGTTTGGCAAATTCAAACTAGATAACTGAATCTTGTTTTTTCTTTTTTTTTTCGATTGCCAAACCCCGTACATCCGCAATGCGCAATTCGATTTTGTATGAGGATTTCTGAGGATTTCAATTATCTCACGTGTTTTTTGAAACGTCTTAACCAAATTCAACAAATTATCCGGGATTTCGGGAAATAACATCAGTTTTAATGGAATGTCTCGCTTTTCGAATTGATATTGAAAGTGTTATAAATCGATGAAGCCAATTGCATCCATACCGAACATACCGAACGCTCATTTCTGTATTGGTATATTTAAAAGTGAAGAAGCTTGAAAACAAGTATTGTCGAATTTAAACTTTTGAAGTCGAGCAACTTGGAGTGCAATGCCTCAAAAATTTATCTATTTTGAAACTACGCATTTGATACTCTAACTTTAAATTGAAATCATAGAAATTTTAAAGGTTATAAGAATTATCAAAAGTGCCATCATTTAGTGACAAATGACATTCAAAGTTATTGAATAGAGTTTATTAGCAAAAAATGAGATTTCTGTACAAAAAGACGCTTTCTGCCATTTTCACAGATCCGAATTCAAGAATTTTGAAAATATTAAAAATCTTCAAAGTTTAATCATTCTAAAATTGAGGAAAATTATGAGCTCGGATTGGAAGGTTCAAAAATAAAAAATTTGATCTCAATTAAACAGATAAAAATTCAACAATTCCAAACTTCGTTTAAAATTGAGGAATTCCTAAATTCGTCTCGCAAACCTTCGTCGATGAAAATAATAATTTACAAGCTGTGCATTACGCGTTTTGAAATTTCCTGCTTTAATTTGAAGTAAAAAATTAATAACTTGAAGATTTATTATAAAGCATTTCCACACAAGCAGAACAATTTCAGGCCACTTCAATTCAAAGATGATGCCGAACGTGACGTATGCTGCAATAAACTGTCAAACTGACACGGTAAAAAAATTCCGACGGCAAAAAATAGGCCATAGACGAACGCAAACATAAGAGATTCAATGTGGACCAAATTAATGAATGAATTTCAAGATTTTGTGCATCTCCTAAATAATAATAATAATATTCACCCAATATTACTCAAGATTCTGATCCGATAGCGGATTGTGAAAAGCTGCCCATAGGTCTCCCCATAGGATACAGAGTAATTAAAAAAAGACAACTTTTAAATCAGAAGCTCTCAATATAGAAAAAAAGGAGCCTAAAATTTGGAAACTTGGAATATTTCAATAAAAAGAGGATTAAATAAATTTTCACTGAGCAAAATTAATTTTCAACCAAAGATGACGAATTTTCAAGAAAATATAACAATCCTGAACTAAGGAAATAAATTTTAGAGGAATTAGTTCTACTTTCAAGCAACTAATTGAATTTTCAAACAAAAAAGTCAATTTTGAATGAAAAACTGAACAGTTTAGTTTTCAACTAAAAGTGAATTGTTTTCAATCAAAAATGGATTGGTTGAATTTTCTGTTAAAAATATTAGTTTTCAACCAAAAAATAAAAATTTTCCACAGAATAGTTCCATCCTCAATCAGCCGAATAAATTTTTGACAAACTGGTTCAACACTCAACCAAGTTTCCAACTAAAAGCGATTATTTTTTAACCAAAAATGCATTAGTAGATTAAACAAGTAATTATTTCCAAGTAGGAGAAGAACATTTTTAACAAAATATTTCAATCATCTACTAATCAGTAGAACTTTTAACCAAAAGAGATGAATTTCGAAATAAAAATTTAATAGTAGACTTTTAAATAAAAAAAATTAACTCTTAAGGGAAATAGTAAGATTTCCTTATTGAGTTCTAATAAATCAGTTGACATTTAAGCGAAAACAATGAGAAAAGGGGAAAGGTTTTTGACAACAGGGGCAAAAGAAAAATTCTTTAGGAAAGAGTCAAAGAGGGGAATACGGAAATGTGTTTAGAGTTTGTATTTTACAGCTTCACTTGTAAAATAAAACCTGTAATTCTCATTTGCTTCAACGTTTCAAAAAATTGTTATTAACGTTTATGTGTGCCGTAGTTTTTCAACAGTTCCTAACCAGTTCTGCCTTACAATTATTTTCTTTCGAATTTATTTTTGTTAACACTAATTTCCTTTTGTGGTTTTAACAATAAAAATCGTTACAGAACTTTAAATCCTTATTTATAATTCTATTTATACTACCCTCAAACTTGTACTTCTAATATATTTAGGTTTAATTGCAGATTAGTTAAATATTATCATAATTAAAAATAAGAATGAGCTGAAAGAGCAATTCTAACAAACAATGTCTGACTTGTAAGGATTTGTTCTACTCGCGCCTTTTTACTGGTAAACAACAACTCCACTGCTTTGAAGTAGAATTGTCCGACATTGGTCCACCAATGTTTATTCTTGGAATGCCTTTTTAAATATTCATTATTCGAATGAAAGCGGGGAAAAATATTATTATTCTATTTTGGAAAGACATCTTTTTATAAATGGCTGAAATAAATTGTTTAGATGCAGCAAATTTGTATATAAAGAAGCTACAATAATAAATATATAATATTTTAAATATATACACCAGAAATTTCTATAGATTTAAATTTGAATTTTTATTCTACATTATTAAGATTTAAAATTTCAATCTTTGCTTGGAAACTATTTTGACAGTAGCATTTCAAGCAAATATTTGTAAATAAATGTATGAAAAAAAGGTTATTCAGTTAAAGTAAAAAAACTCATTAAAAATTTTATTATTCACCAAAATTTATAGCAGAAAATATCAGATTTGAAAAATGAAATAACAATCGTTATATTTACATTAAATTCCTTATTACCACGAAATTTTAGTTTTTTAAATAGTAGGTAATCTAATTTCAGAAACACAACTAAATTCCTAAATTTAAATTTTGCTCTACAATTGATGGTGTTAAAATCATTAATAACATAGTAAATTCAGTAACAATAATGTAAATACAGGCAACGCGTTTATTAAAGTGGTTATGAGTACAATGAATCAGAAACTAGATTTGATAGTGAAGTAAGTACATGAATATAGATAAGTTGTTTTCAAGATTTTTTGATTTACAGATAATTTGTTTTCAATATCAAAATTATAAATTTCTAAAGAAACAATCACATTTTCATAGATTCGACGTCCTAAGTCAAAGAGTATTTTTTTGAAGAAAATATATGAATTTGTCATGTTCATGTAATGTCAGTTTCTTATTTACAAATTGTATTTTAGACAAAAAGTAAGATAGCATTTTGACAAAGAAAAGACAAAAATTTCTCACATTGATGTCAAGACAATTTTTAAATTACAAATTAAATATTGGGAATGACCTATTTCGTACAGCGAATCCATCCTAACGTAAGTGTAACAGAGTCAAATCCTGATGAGCATTGGTGATTGACAGGAGGCAAAGTGTCTGAAATTGAAGTAAAGTAAATTTTTAGTCAAAAACGGTGTAATACGGATTTTTTAGTCAAATAAGAGAAAAAAAAATTTCAAAACAATTGTTGGATTTCCAACCAAAAAGAAAAATTTCAAGTTCACTATTTACTGATTTTGGAATTTACTATCAATCATCTCAAAATGTTTTTCTATTTGAATGAGTCTACCAAGGTTAGTCCGCATAGAGTATTTTTTGTTTGAATTCATGATTTCTGTATATAATGATGGCAGGGTCCACACGTAATAAAAAGTGCGGCAAATTTATTTTTGATAAATAGTTTTTTCCTTGTTCTTCAAAACTTATTTGTCCGAAGTAATCGTTTTAACATCGAAATTTATATTAATTAACAAAAAGAAATATAATTCTATAATTTTGATAAAAATTTGTATATATATTTTAAATAAGAATATGAATGAAAAGCCTTATTTTCTTGGTGTAAAAATAATGAATAAATTAATTAATTAAGCAATTAATGCAAATATTTTTGGAGAAAAAAAAGATACAATCAAACGAAGAAGCGAGTTTTTCATTGAAAAATCACTCAAAGTGTTACTTTTCCCAAAATTAAAAGAGAGTACAAGAAATTCAAGTATATAAACAAAATTTTAAAAAAAGCAAAACGAAAATTGAAAAAATGTGCATGCAGCGATAATCGAGCCTGCAACCTTCAGAATGAAAACCCGGTGCTATTCGGTTCAACAATATTTTGAAAGGGCTTTTCTTAAAACTGACCCAATATTGGGTACTAGGCAGTATACAATTTTACTTTATGTGAATTAATTATAAATTCAAACAGAAAACACATCACCTGGCACCCCATTTGTGAATGTTTTTTCACTTAATTTAAGACACGCTTCATTTTAGAAATCAAGTATTGAAAATTGTTTCAACTTCTGACTAACATATAATCTATATTTTGATATGTTTGCCTTCTTCATTCTCGATGATTGAATTGAAATAATTTGAAAAATTGAAATATCGATCATTGTATACATTTTCCATTCTTGAATACTTTAACTAAAATATTTAATTTTGAGAATTTTAATATTTAAATGTATTAATAAATATAATATAAAAGTGGGGTTTGAATTTTTTTGAATGAAGTTTTAAATTTAACTTAAATTAATCTATTTAATTAATTGAATGAATAATTTGAATAATAATTTGAATTATTTAAAATAACTAATTAATTAAATGAAATTAATTTTAAATTAACGCCTTATTATAAAGATTTAATGTAGTTTTCGTGTAGAAAATCAGACCTCTGGAAAAATATATTTTCGATGATTCAAACAATCAAAGTGATATTACCGATGATGCCATTCCAAATAAAAAACATTATTTCTAATAGAAAAAAGTCTATCTTACAAAAATAATGATTTTAACAATGTTTTCAGACATTTAAATTGTCTTTATTATCAATTCTTACAAATGTTTCGAAAATGGTTTATTTCGTATGAAAAATAGCTTATATATTCGGGAAAAATGTTCTCTGCAATGCTGCAGTTTCCCATTCTATAAAGCAATCAAAATTTTTAATGGATTCCCATTAGTTCATTGGCTATGATATAAAAAATGTAGGTATAAAAATACTAACTTTGCTAAATATTAACAAAAAGGATACGAAATTTCTAGGCGCTCCAAAAATATTTTTTCTATCCTAACCGAATTTTATTGCACCTAGACACGTATTTAATACATATTTTCTCAAGATATTTTTCAATGTAATCAATATTAGGGATTTTTTCTTGCTAAATTTCAATTAATTTAAATATGAATAACAAATAACAAATTACTGAATTTGACCAATTGATAAACTCCAAACATTGAATAAGTTGACAGTTTTAAAATTTGGAAAAATGAACTCACACATTTTAATAAATTGTTAAATATACTTCATAAGTCATTTAAAATATATTCCCTTATGTAAAAGTTATAAAACAACTTCTCTCCTAGTAAAAACTGAATCGCTTGTATCTATAAAAAATATATATCTTACCTTTGAAAAGTTTTCGCTGCACTCGTAAGAGAATGAATTTCCTTTTCTGCTTTGAAGAATTTGAATCCTTGCCGCCCTTGCAAACGCTTGCGGATTGGCTCCTTGCATATCATTTTGAACCAATTGCAAGTGGAACATCCTGAATGTGAGATAGATGGCTTCTTGTTCGAATTTTCTCTCGAAAGTGGTGGAAAATGTGTAGATTTAATATAAATAGAAGTTCCAAAATTATATGTTCACTCGGGATAGCATTTCTACCGCGTTGAGTCCGTGGGCCAGTTGGTGACGGACCATCGTGGATAGAAGGATGAACGAAGCAGCCACCTCAAGTTACTTCTCTTAAATGACTATTGATATTATAAGTATAGTTTGAAGTTAGGAAAGCACAACAAAAACACTCAATAATTTAAGAAACAAGAGCTTGTGATTAGGTTAAATAGAATTAGAATACCAATAGATATAAGAACGTTGAAATTCAAATTAAGGTTGGTCCCCTTAAGCTGAATCTCGACCAGTACCGATATCTAATACTCAAAAACGTAAATCAGCATGACAAACTGATCAATTCCACGAAAATTGATCAGATTCCTTAAGAGATGAACTGAGAGGTGACAGTCAACGCTCTAGTACCCCTTCTACCACAACAACCGGTAACGTGGCTATCCATATTTTTGCTTTTTTTCACAATTCTTCTGCTTTCATTTCTTCTTTCAATTCATGTACGAACTTTGTTTTACAAAAACGTTTTTTGGAGCCACGACACATTCTTGGGATATTGGATCCCCACTGCAATCCCAAGTGAAACCACCTTTCACTTTGACGACTGCATCGTGACTGATAGTGTCTTCGCGGCTGGAAGATGCTGTGCGTTGGTTCATCGTCGACCTTCAAGAAGAGTGGGGACAGCATTCAGAAAAAGGCGGAGTAAACTTCCACATTGGAGACTGCGGAGGCTTAGGATTAAGGAATTTTAGTGAAAAGGCCATTAGTATGATTTTTTTACCAGAGCATACTCCTAAATTTATTATTTTATTATTTTACATGTATTCAGGTTAAATAATAATAATTATAATTGAAAATAAGCTACAGTCACAGCTTTTTTTAGAGAAAAATGTATACAGTTGCTTTGTATGTAACTCGAAATTTATTACTAATATATTTTTGACCTCAAAAATGTTTGTAATTTCAACTAAAGTTATAGTTTCGAATGCGCAATTCTGAAACAATTTAATTTTCCAGGCAAAAGTTTAAATTCGAAAAATTTCGTTTAAACGTTCTTAATAATCGAAAGTTTTCAATTTTACAGTTGGTAATCTTTTAGTTTCAATTTTCGGATATTAACTATTTTAGAGCGATTTGAATATTAAACATTTCAAAATGTGATAGTCAGTTTTAAATTAACATTTCAGATTAAAATAATATAAGTTACTTGATTTCAATTTTATAAATGCAAAATTATCTCGTATTTGAATTTTATGAAATCGTACAGTATCAAATCAAAAGACTTGACAGTTGCACAATATTCAGTTCAGAGGACTTGTATTTAAATAATGCTGAACAAACTCGTCCTGAAAAACATTCAGACAAGAAAAAATAATATAAAATTAACAGCAATAATTGAAAATATTAGATAATTAATAAATACTAATATATCATTATTCAATGTATAACCTTAAAAATCAGAAAATTTGAAACAGGCATTTGAAATCGAACTATTTCTTATTTGAAAACGTTCCAAAATATCAGGCATTTTAAAATTTATAAGCACTGTCTATGGTTCTGGAACTTTTCGTAACTTAACCACTTTTCCAGCTCGTTTAGGCTGTCTTTATTTTTTATTTTCAATTAAATATCTAAAATATTTTAGATTTATGGTTGAACATTTTATAAAAATGAATCATGTGAAACTTGGAAATATTTAAGTATAAAATTTCAAATATATATAGTGATTTTAAATGACCTGTAAAAATGACACGATGTAAAATTCAAAGGTTAACAATTGGGTTGTTCACAACTAAGCTAAAAAAAAAGTGAAATTGTCTTGAATTAAGTCTTCATTAATGAAATACTTCTCCAATTTTGAATAGGTACAATTTAAGGCTCTGAGTTTTCATACTGAACGTTAAATTTTCAATTTTTTCCTTTCATAAATATTAATTTTGTGATTAAAATTTAAATGGTTCAATTTTGAAAATTTTATCTGAGATCCGAATTCAAAAACTAATCTGAGAATCTTAAACATGTAATGTGTTGAAATTGTCCGGTTTTCGAAATTCCATCATGAAATCATGCACATTCGGTATTGTTCGATTCAAAATAAAATGAAAATAACATTATTTAATTTTGAAAGTTCAGCGTTAGAAATGATACAATCTCAACTCCTTTATATTGTCCAATTTCTTAAATTTCAGTTTGTATTATTTCAATATTGAGAGTCACTGAATGAACAATTTTTAATATAGAAAAAATTTCAAGCGCTTTCAATAAAAAATTTTTGTGATAATAAATTTCTCAATTGCTTATATTTTTCATGTAATTTTACATGCAGTTATTCAATATCTAGACATTTAAGGACCGAAATCGGTTAATTTATCAAATATCTAATTCTAATTTATTAAACACGTTTTTAATATAAATTGGACAGCATGATACATTCAGATAATAGTTTTTAAAAATATTTTTTCCTGATTTTCATATAAATATGAAACTTTTACCTTGTTGCTGATCTTCTCTCAGGAATGAAAAGTAAATTTATTTACTTTTTTTAATTTAATATTTTTTCATGGTATTTGAACTATCAAATCATATATTTTAAGTAAAAAGGAGATATCAGCGTAAGTTTCGATCAGCATTGACTAAAAATTTAGTAGTTAAAAAAATTGTAAAGTATATTACCCTGGAGATGCTAGTTTTTAGAATCGGAAGAAAATACCTGAATAAATTTAATATATTTCCACTATTTCCAGTTGAAATTTTAGATTTTATCAAGATGGTTTATGGAGTTATGGCTTAAGCTTAT
>JAWWEA010318171.1:0-12937 GCA_035222095.1 Andricus quercuspetiolicola | reverse complement strand
TTTATTCTTTTACACAAAATAATGCTAATTTAATGCTAATTATCGTCCAAAGAACAAATTGGTTGCTTTGCAATTTCTATAAACATCCTGCAGTGCTGCTAGCTGGAAGTCAAGCTGGCAGCACCACACTCATATCACAGGAATAAGAACTTGAATCAATTTTATTCTTTTGTACGAATTAATGCTAATTTAGTGCTAATTAATGCCCAAAGAACAAATTTGTTGCTTTGCAATTTTTATAAAAAAAACTGGGATGCTGCCAGCTGGAAGCCAAGTTGCCAGCACCACACTCATATCACAGGAACGAGAAAATAAATCGATTTTATTCTTTCACACAAATTTAGTACAAATTTAGTGCTAACTAATGCGCAAAGAACAAATGTAGTGCTTTGCAATTTTTATAAAAAACCTGTGGTGCTGCTAGCTGAAAGTCAAGTTGCCAGCACCACACTGATATCACAGGAATGAGAACATAAATCGATTTTATTCTTCTACACGAAATAATGCAAACATAGTGCTAATTATCGCCCAAGGAAGTAATTTATTGCTTTGCAATTTTTCTAAAAAACCAGTGGTGCTGCTAGCTGGAAGTCAAGCTGACAGCACCACACTCATATCACTGGAATGAGAACATAAAACGATTTTATTGTTTTACACGAATTAATGCTAATTTTGTACTAATTAATGTCCAAAGAAAAAATTCGTTTCTTTGCAATTTTAATAAAAATCTTGTTGTGCTGCTAGCTGGAAGTCAAGCTGACAGCACCACACTCATATCACAGGAATGAGAACATAAGTAGATTTTATTCTTTTACACAAAATAATGCTAATTTAATGCTAATTATCGCCCAAAGAACAAATTTGTTGCTTTGCAATTTTTATAAACATCCTGCGGTGCTGCTAGCTGGAAGTCAAGCTGGCAGCACCACACTCATATCACAGGAATAAGAACTTAAATCAATTTTATTCGTTTGTACGAATTAATGCTAATTTAGTGCTAATTAATGCCCAAAGAACAAATTCGTTTCTTTGCAATTTTTATAAAAATCTTGTGGTGTTGCCAGCTGGAAGTCAAGCTGACAGCACCACACTCATATCACAGGAACGAGAACATAAATCGATTTTATTCTTTCACACGAGTTAATGCTAATTTAGTGCTATTTAACGCCCAAAGAACAAACTTAGTGCTTCGCAATTTTTATAAAAAACCTATGATGCTGCTATCTGGAAGCCAAGCTGCCAGCTCCATACTCATATCACAGGAACGAGAACATAAATCGATTTTATTCTTTTACACGAATTAATGCTAATTTAGTGCTAATTAACGCCCAAAGAAAAAATTTGTTGCTTTGCAATTTTTACAAAAATCCTGTGGTGCTGCTAGCTGTAAGTCAAGCTGACAGCACCACAATCATATCACAGGAATGAGAACATAAATCGATTTTATTCTTTCACACGAATTAATGCTAATTTAGTGCTAATCAACGTCTAAAGAACAAATTTAGTGCTTTGCAATTTTTATTTAAAAAAAACCTGTCGTGCTGCTAGCTGGAAGTCAAGCTGACAGCACCACACTCATACCACAGGGATGAGAAGATAAATCGATTTTATTGTTTTACACGAATTAATGCTAATTTAGTGCTAATTAACGCCAAAAGAACAAGTTTGTTGCTAAGCAATTTAAATGGATTTTGTTCATTCACGCGAATTTAGTGCTAATTTAGTGCTAATTAATGTCCAAAGAACGTACGTTGTTGAATAAGCAAGTCATATAACAAAGTGCATTGACATATGCCGACACCCTGAAAAAACATTATCAGCAGAATAGATTTCTCTTAATTCAGCTTTACCTCATTATTTGTTACTTTATTTTTTTATATGATGCGATTTTAGTTATTATATAGTTATCGGTAAATACAGCTTATACTTCTAGATTTCATCCTTTGTTTGTAAACTAGACGAAAATGATCAAGTTTCCTTAATAATTTATCAATTTGTATTTTTTCAAATTATTCTTAGTTCTTTTAGCATCAAAAAAATTCGTATCCCAAAATCAAATTATGTTTTGCTAAAGAGATGTTTTCCCGCGAAAATAAGTTTTTAAATTTTGTGTTATATTTTTATATTTTTACAAGTTTCTTCTGGAATTATTATATGAATAAATTATAGACGATTTCAGTCGAGATTTCAATCCTTCTTCAAAAAGTAATTTCAATTCAAATAATACAATTGAATTAAAATCAAGATCACTCAAGAATAACGTCCAGAATCGACAACGGAATACCAGTCACGGTTCCCATTTTTTCAAGTACAAGGAACCTACTTGTAGAAAATTTTAATAAAAGTAAAAACAAACTAATATTTTTAAAAATATGACAGTACAACATATTGTAATATTTCTTATCTCATTCTTCAGTGAACATTATTTGTATTTCATCATGCTGTATACCGAATACTAAAATCGCTAGAGTACTTCTAATTTACGACATTGTTATGTGCAATTTAGATGGAATATCTTTATTTATTACGTTCCTTCTGGTGTCGAATTTTCCACTACATCTCTGCAGAATTTGAAAATAATATCAAGTAGTTTTCTAAACTCATTTTTCCGAAAGTTGGTTTTTTCAATTGCCGCCGTTAACATATTATATTACTTTGAAGGACTGGAGATAGAGGCATAAATCTCAAGTATTTTTTTTTTACTTCAGTGTGAAAAGAACAGCGTGATGAAATACAAACAATACAGAATGCCAAATCAGTTAGCGACTTATATAAGATATACTGCAACATTTTAAAGAATATTCATTAGTTAAACTTTTAGCGAGATTGTTGGCAAGTGAATTCCCATTATTTGGTCAAAATGAGGATGGTGACTATTATCCTGTGTTTTATACTAGCGGTTCTGCCTGATTCCTTTGGTAAATATGATGAAGTCCAGAAGCTGAAAAATTGACACTTGTTCTGTTTTATCTAAAAAAGTATGCTTTTTTGATGAAATTAATTTTTTATTGTGAAGATAGTTAAAGCAGTTGTAGGAAATATTTTGGTAAATATTCATTTTTGATTTTTTGTGCCATAGCAAAACAAAAAACAAATGAGAATTTGTAAGACTAGTCATCTAAAACTTCAAGCGGACAAAACATTATTTGATTAAAAGATTATATTTTGAGCTGAAATGATGGCTTCTTACGAAACTCAAAAAAAAATCCACGATTATCAAAGATTGGTCGACAAACGCTAAGACAACGTGAGATGAAAAAACTTTATTTTGGTAAAATATATTTAATGACGTAAATACCATAAATTTCTTTCAAAACTTCAAACATGGCTTAGAAAAAAAGCATTTTTGGGTGCCCAATATTATCTTTGTACAGACTTCATATACTGACCCGTAACAATTGAAAATATAACATTCACTTGTTTTCACCAGCTCTTCTTTCAACTTCATAAGATATAAATGCAACTCAATTTTTTCCATACAAATTTTTTAATAACTGTACGAAATGACGACGAGATTTCGGAAAATATTTTAACGCTTAATCTGAAAAAAATCGCTTTACGAAAACCTTGATATTAAAAAATATAGTGAACTTCTTATAACTAAAATAAGTGATTTTCATAGCTTTTGAATGCTGAAGAAAACTCAGAAAAATTTATTCTAAAATCCATCGTTTTTCAAATATAGTGTGACTAACAACGAAGTAAATTCTACAAAAAAAAACTCACACACATTTTTGTCTCCTTTTGAAAATGCATATAACACTAAAGAAAAATCTAAAAATTTCTGTGAATGGCAAATGTAAAAGTTTGAACTCTACGATTTAGCCTCAACTGATAAAAAATAATAGCACATTACACTTGACGACTTTTCTACTTCTTTCCTGAAATGCTGTACTTTTTTAACGGTAACAAAACTTAACAACTGTCAATAACAATATTTAGCAACTGGTAATGACATCCCTGTCCGACTTTCAATAGTAACCCTCAGCAATTTTTGTTGATATCATCTTTCAACTGTTAGCAACATGTCTGAGCAATGATTAATAACATCTAATAGCAACTGTTAGTAACAAAGCCTTGCAAAACCTAGCAAAAATAACAGCCCTTAGCAAAGATCAATACAATCCCCTAGAAACGGACAATAATCCCTTTGCATAATGAGTACAACTCTTTACCAAAAGTCAATGAAAAACCATCAACAATGGCAATTAACGTCTTCTATCAACAGACAACAACAATCCTTAACAATCATCAAATAACTTGCTAGCAATGCCCAATACCAAACCTTTGCAACTGCCAATAATAACCTTTCCGAACGGTCAATAACGTCCTTGAGCAACAGCTGATAACATTTCCTATCAACGGTCAATAACAGCGCTCAGCAACAATCAACACTTCTCCCTAACAACGGACAACAACAATCTTTAGCAACTATCAATAACATAACCTGGCAACGATGCATAACGACTTGTAGCAGCGACTAGTAACATCCCCTATCAACGGTCAATAAGAGCCATTAGCAGCAATTAATACTACTTCTTAGGAACGGACAATAATTACATTTCGCAGTCATGTTGGGTCAGATTACATCGCGCTTGTCTGATATTCTAACACTGCGGACTTGGTAGCCACGCTGAGGTAGGTTCCATTCCCAAAGCAGGAGGCGAAGCGGAACGTATTTGCAGAAAGCTGTGATTCTGTTTCTTTGAATACTACCCCACAGACACTCTAGAGTTGATAATTAGCCCTATAGTACAATATCTCATGACATTGGCAGTTGATGCGACTATAAACCTTCAATTAATGAAATAATAATTACCTTTAGCAAGAGTCAATAACAACTCTTGGAAATGTCTACTAACATCCCTAAGCAACAGTTAATAGGAAGCCTTAGCCAGAGCTAATGAAACTATTTGAAAACAGATAATAACAACCCTTAGAAATGGCTAGCGTAATCCCTTAGAAATTGATCATCTGAGCCGTTAGCAACAATCAATATCAGCTCTTAACGTCGGTCAATATTAGCGTTTTGGAACGGTCTGTAACATTTCCAAGCAGCGATATGTAACAGCCCTTAGTAAAAATTATTAAAATACTCTAGAAATAGGTAAATAACTATCCTAAGCAACGGTCAAAATTACCCCCTAGCAACGCTTAATTTAATCCCCTAACAACGCTCAATACAACTCCTTGACAGCGATCAATAACAACCCTTAGACCCCCAGCACAATGCCAACCTATAGCAGCGGTCAATAGTAACCTTTCGAAACGGTCTATGACATCCTAAAACAGCGTTCAATAGAGTCCTTAGCAACAAACGTAAACCACAATAATTACCCACCGTCGACCATTAGCAATGCTCAGGAAGACCCCTAGCAATAGTCAATAACGACCTTCAGCAACTTCCTAGCAGCAGTCAATCAAAAATCCTTAGTAACATACAATGAAGATCCTTAGCAACATACCATAACAATGCTTTCCAACGGTCAGTAGCAACCCTTAGCAACAAATAATGCATCATCAATACAAAAAAGTAGCAGTCACTGACAATTCTCGTTTACGACTTGTTACATGCCATAGCAACATGCAATAAAAGTCCTTAGCAATGGTTAATAATAACTCTGAGCTTTGAACAATTTAACTCCATGACAGTGCACAATACCAACTTATAGCGGCGGTCAAGTGTATTCTTTAAGAAAGGTCTATATCTACCTTAAGCAATGTTCGACTAGAGCCCTTATCAATAACGGACAATAACAGTCCTTAGCAATGGTCAATAGCAACTTTTGGAAACGATCAATGCAGCATCAACACTTCGACGCAGCAGTCAAAAAGCACTATCAGCAACGGCTATTAATATGCTCTAGCAACGTACAAGAAAAATCCTCAGCAGCGGTCAAGAACAACTCTTAGCTTCGATCAATATATCTCTCTAACAGCGGTCATTAACATCGGTAATAATTTCCCCTAGAACCCAGCAAAAAAATAAAAACTTGCTGCAATAGTCAATAACATTCCGTATTAATGGTTAAAAACTACTCTTATCAACCCCCGAGGAGTAGGTGGGGATCCGTAAGATAAGAAGTACCCAAAAGGACGGGGGTTCTGACGGATGGAATGTATCGCGTGGGATGATTAATCGAAGTCCTAAAGAAGAGGTGGAGTCTCACGAGATGATTTCTTTACTTATAAAACAAAATCTATGATTCATTGAATTAATTCAATAATTAATACGATAATTAAATTCCTACTTTAACTGTTTTTTGCAGAATTAGCTTGGCGACATAAAGACTGCGCAGTTCATCCTCATGCTATTCTACTTTACCATGTTGAACATTACGAAAATGTTTTCCATGAAATTTTGCCTTTAGATGGAAGATTTCATGAGGTGGGAATAGTGGATAATTGCATCATTGGAAACATCATTAATGGATATTTGTTCCCACTCGTGGCTCCTAGAATCGATCTTTATTATGACCTGGGAAGAATTAAGGTACAGATCCATGGCGACATAGCCAATGTGGTGGAACCAATATTGATAGAGGATCCTATAAATAATCGGTTTTTCAAATTATTCGGTACCCATCATGTTCGTAATGCAGAGTTGGTAGAACTGGTAGAATAATTTGATTTAGGAGTACCCATGAGACGGGCCATTTTTTCAGAATCATATTTTTTGCTCTCAACCCCTATTGTCCAAATGTCGAAGGATATGATCTCTAAATTTTAGCGAAATTGGTTGATATTATTCCGTGGCCCGGAGATCAAAGATATTCACGCTATGATAAAATCTCAAGATCCTTCTGACATTAATCCAATATCTTTTGCAAAAATAATAATAAATAGATAAGTTTCAAACTTCTACTCGCCTTCAACTAATGTTTCATTGTTTAAACACCTTCAATTTTCTTGAACAATTTATTTCTGGTAGAAGTAGCAAAATAGCTATATATAACTAGGCTGCGTTTTTTTCCGAAAAATTGGCGGAGTTGGAAAGGGGATATGCTAGTCATCCCAATATCGTGGGACGACTAGCCAAACTTATGGAAAATATTTGACTACACGCCCCGAATTTGGAACAAGACAATTTTAAATTATTATATGTGTTGTTTTTTCTCTTTCAACGCATGTGAACAATGTCATTATTTCTCAAAATAATATTTAAGCTGAAAATTCCTCTTTTTCGTTTGAAAATTTATCTCTTTTGGAAGAAGTTTCATTGGGCTTATTTAGAAATGCACCTGTATGATGGAAAATTAATCTGTTTTAGTTAAGGATTGAAATATTTTGTTGAAAAATCTTTTTTCTTGTGAAATTTAACTGTTTTTGATTTATCATTAACATATTTGATAAAAAATAAAATTAATTAGTTCACTATTCATATTGACGTATTTTTTAAAAGTGCATCTTTTTTGGTTGAAAATGCATGTAACTACTTTTTCCAAAATTCGTTCTTTTGTGCTTACAATTAATATTTGAGCTAAAAAATTGACCATTCGATTTAAGTTGATTATAATTCATCTTTTTCATTTGAAAATTCGCCTTCATATATTTTGTTGATAATTCGTCTTTTTTTGTACAAAATTAATATTTTGTGTTCGAGATTTATCTTTTTGATTTGGAACACACCTATTTGGTTTAAACTTCGTCTCTTTTGTTGGAATTTCGTCTTCTCGGTTGAATTCTACTGTTTTTAATTTGTAATTTACATCACTTTTTGGTTAAAAATCAAGTTACTTGGCCAATATATGAACGATTTTGACGAAAATGTATTTTTTTGTTGAGTTTTAGTAAAATTGTTATTACTGATAAGCCTTAAATATCCATTTATCGGCAATATTTTTTTCTCGGCTTGTGCAAATCGACGACGGTAGTCCGTCAAAAGTCAAATATTATTCAGAGAAAAAAATTAGTCGAATAGTTTTTTATTTTTTAAAAAATTAAACTTTTTTTCGGTAACTGGAAGAATCATGAAGAAACAAAAAAGTTCATAATAATATCTGAATTTGTTGCAGAATATCTAAAAAAAGGTTTTTCCTGTTTTTCTCCAACGAACTATGTAACCAAACATCATAGTATTATTCAAATAGTTGAAAAATTAGTGTAACAAATCGTAATCAAATTTTTCACATTTTATCTGATAAAAAAACTAAGTAGGAAGAAAACTAAATATATTACTTTTCAAAATCGGGGCCACGAAAATGTGGAAAAGTATGCTTTAATTGAAATTGTATCACCATATAATTCTTGAGCTCCTAAATGTAAAAGATTTGAAAAATTATTCCGAAGCTTCCCTCGCTTGACTCGTTTTTGTGAGAAAGATAATATGTACCGTTATTTGTGAAGTTGTATTCTATTTTTGTAATAAATAATTTTATATTGAATTTGTGTCTCACAATTCTATTAATATAATTGTACCTTTTATTTTTCCATTGAAAAATAAGATGCGTGGTTTTTTTTGGTTCGCAAGCGTTTTCTTGGCTCGCTCGGTCTGACATTTTACACAACCCTGATCAAGTACTAATCAGAAACAATCGTTAATGGGTTCAAATAAGTTTCATACAAAAATTCTCTTATTTAGCTTTTGTATGTACAGCAAAATTTTTCTTTTCTGTGAAATATTTTTTTTTCATCCGAAGATGAGGAGATACCACCCTACATGATCATGATCCTGCAGTAGATAATACCTTATTATAATCACAAATATAAGTAAAGTGATCAAATACACGTTTAGTATATTAACACTTATCGTTTTTAACTAATAATTATAATAATTTAATTATTTAACATCCATTAGTCCTTTTATTTGATGATTATCTAATGTAGGTCTAGTATCTACTGTAGAGTGGTCTTCCCTAAAATGTGTACACAGTAGATAAATAAATGTGACTAAGCAGATAGCTATATATGTATGACGAATCGCGTTTTTGAAGGTAAACATTTCAAACTCAGTGCCTCCCAAATTATTTTTTTAAGTGATCAAACTGTACAGTTTTGAACCGGAATCGTCTTTTAAGACTGATGTTTAAGATAAGCAGCATGATGAAATACCCATAATGTACAATGACGTATTTGACAGGAATTTAGGTGATAATTTTAGTATATACTGAAACGTTTGATAATGTTAATCAGGTCCAATAAAAACATCCGTATGACCAGTTTAATTTGGTTTTAGTTGTTCAAAATCACCCCATATTTCATAGATGTCTACAATCTCCCAATTTGGCTTCAAATGCGAGAAAAGAGAGAGAATATTTTTTTTGTTTCGCTGACGAATTTGAAATGAGATTATCAAAATCATAAATGGCAGAGCATCATCATAAAGATGGAGTCCTTTAAGTATAGGTGTATTGAGTAGCCTTATCTAGCACAGACCTGTTCTGCGCAGCTCTATCTTCTGTCAATACTACATGGTAAAATTAGCTATTAAGAGTCCATTTTTTTAAATTCCTTTAAATAAGTGTTCTAAGGGCAAAAAATTTCAAACAGTTATCGTCCATTTTCTCAATCTCACTGGTTTCTGAATCTATAGACTTCTCAAAAAACAAGGCAGTATTGCCCTCCAGAACGAAGCACATTTTTGCATGCATTTTTGAACCACCATTATGTACATAAGTGCAATCATTTATTTGATGGAAAGATACTGCTTAATACTGCGTCTTTATACTGATCATACGTCTCAATTGTAAGTGATAATAATATCATGAATCTGAAATCATCCTGCGACTTTAGCGTGAGTTGATCAACATAATGAAATTCAAAAATTGAATGTAGATTGATGTATGAAGTAACAAATTGGGCAATGATGGCAGTGCATAATAATATCTTATTGAAATTTGTAATAATTTTGTTTATTTTATTCGAAGAAATTGGGGAATATGATTGGTATTTTGTCATTCATTCTACTCGCTTACCCTAATTCTATTAGTAAAATATGATAACATTTCTAATTTAAAGCGCGCGATACCGAAAAGTTTGACAACTATTGTAATCTAGCTTACATTCTTTCGTACTTAAACTATCTTTTTCAGAATTGGCTTAGCTACATGAAGACCGCGCAGTTCATCCTGATCCCATTTTACTTTATGATGTTGAAAATTTCGAAAATTTTGCACATGAAGTTGTGCCTTCAGACCAAAGATATCATAAGGTGGGAATAGTGGATGATTTCATCATTGAAAACATCGTTCGTAAATATTTGTTGCCACTTGTCGCTCCTAAAGTCGATCTTTGTTATGACCTGGAAATAGTTAAAATACAAATCGAGCATGACACTGCCAACATGACGGTGCCAATTCTGAAGGAGAATCCTATAAATAATCAGTTTTTCAAAAAATTCGGGAAACATAATATTCGTGATGGCCAGCTTGTCAAATAATATAATTTGAGAGCATACATTAAGGTCGCACTCAGTTTTCAACATCAAATTCTTTTGTTCTCAATACCTAGCTTCGTCTGATTACTCAAGAATATTATCGACAAATTTGAGCGAAGTTGGATAATATTAACTCGCTCCCCAAAGAGCATGGTGTTTCACATTGTGTTACTTATACTACATTATCTTTTTGAGAATGCATCAGGTAATAAGAATTACCCATAGTTTTGAATTTTATAAATTTTGAAGACCCTTTTATGCGGCTACAAAGAATCCTCCATAAGCTTAAATTGCGAGTTGCATGTACTAGTAAGGTCAGTTGTTACACTAAACCAAGCCGTTTTGCAAAAATGATCATGAATAGATTATTTTTTAATTTCGACACACTTTTTGAGTAACTTATAATTGTTCACACGATTTGAATACTTTTAAACAATTGATTTTTTATAGAAGTCGCAAAACCGGTACAGTCTCATAGGTGTTATACGTCTCACAAACAATGTGGATAATGTTGTCATTTGTTTGAACAATTTTTAAACTTGTTAAAGAATGCTTATATATTTAAATACATAGCTCTTTGAAAAAATAAAGAAAAAGTATTTATCTAGCAATTTTTGTAACAAATTTGAATATTCTCATGTATCATTTTGTTTATTGTTGTTCCCCTAGTTTTCTTCACAAGCTCTTATTGTTCAAACTATGCGAATTTCAAAAATTAATTCAACAATGTTGATACAAATTTCAAAATTCGCGAATTCCAAAGGTATGCATATAAAAAATAACTAAATTGATCATTTTTATTGTTTGATATAGAAAAAATATTTATATGAAGTAACGATATTGCTTACTGTTTTGTTTAATATTCGCCTTTTTCATTTGAAAATCGATCTGTTTTACTTGCAGATTTAACTATTTTGTTGAAAATTCTTTTTTTTCGTTGAACTTAACTGTTTGCCAATTAATCTTAACATATTTTTTCTTTAAAAATTTAACTAATTGACTAAAAATTATCATTCTGGTCTTTCGTTGAAACTCCATTTTTTTTTTTGTTGAAAATTCAGTTCTTCTCGATTTGAAACTCACATTCTCTTTTCTTCAAAATTTAGCTACATGATTAAAAATTCATGTTTATTTACTTCGTTGACATTTTTTTTTCGTAGAACATTAATTTCTTAAAGTAAAAATTCAAAAATATAATTTTAGTTGATATTTAACCTGTTTCAATTGAAAATTCATGTTCAGGTGATTTTGCATTTTTCAAAAAATGAAAAATTGTTTCAAAAACTCAAAGAAAAACTAATAAACAAATAAGTATTAGAAAATATCAAAATGCGTTGGAAAATTGCTAAACCAAATACATTCTTTCTGTTTTTCCCCAATGATTTACGCAATTGAACATATGAGCATAGTTTAATTATTCACATATATTCTAAGACTTATAGCATGTACACTATGTATCTGTTTTGTGATTTCTACAGAAAATCAATTGTAAAAAAAAATGTAATGCCATAAGAACTCCATAAGGGCCGAATGAGAGGCATTTACATTAAATAATAATAATAATAAAAATTGGGGCAAATTCTTATTTCCTGAATTATTTTAAATACAATCATGTAATATAAGTTACGTTAGCACCATATATACGCGCTTTAATCACACTTTAAAGAGAAGTTATTATTTTTTGACGTTAAATCGATGGGAAACTCTATGTTCTTTTAGCTACGGTTCAATATTAACCAATCTCACCTAAATTTGGAACAAACCATATTTTGCGTCATCAGCAAAAAAACGGGGGGGCGGGGTCATGAACATAAAAAATATTATTTTGAAAAATAAGGTCCGCCCTAAAAACTATATACTCAGGACGATCATTTATAGCTACTTGATTAACTGGACGAGGTTCTATTTACAGAGCATGTGGAAGATAAAGTTACAATAAAAATTGTTTTACTTGGTATGTACCGTTTATTGTCGAATTTAGTCCCATTTTTTATAATAAATAAATAATTTTATATTTAATTTCTGAATTTGCAAAACGGTATTCTATCAACATGATTGTACCTTTTATTTTTCGATCTTCAAATAAAATATTTTGAAGTCTTCTAACAAATAATGATCTTTCCTGCGCATGCTAAATAATTTTTTCCCCTCTAAGCAGAGGCTGCTTGCCAGGTTTCCTCAGTAAATTAAATGTTCTCAAAGAATTGTGCAATCTTAATGTTAACATGATAAGAAGAAATGTTAGAAATAGTAAAAAGCAAATTAGTTAATTGTTTTCTATTAGATATGAAAACAACTCATATAACAATCGTGCCGAAAATCATAAGAATCCGTCAAGATAAAAATCGCGAACAAGAAGCTATAACTACAATAAAGGATAACATTAATGTTAGTCAAAATTTGAAAAGAGGATAGGCTGAAAAGTATTTTTTTTGTCGAGTGTAGAACAAACAGGTTCTATCATAACAGCATATCTAATAGTGTGGCTACTTTTCAGTGGGTCTATATGTATAGTAAGTATTGTAAAAATGATTTGTTTGATACATCCAACAACTTAAAAAT
>JAWWEA010314454.1:0-12956 GCA_035222095.1 Andricus quercuspetiolicola | reverse complement strand
ACTCTCTATACTTGTCTCCCGTCTTTTTCTTCTTTTTTTAAATTGCCTAACCTCTTCCCTTTTTTGATCATATTCCTCTTTGTGAAAGCTTTTAAATACAGTAAAATAATGAAATACTTCTATTTAAAAACAAAAAACCCTTAAATAAAACTATTTGCCACTTTTTTGGCACCAAAGTACCGATCGAATTTCAGTCTAAAATCTTAAATAAAAATTTTCTACAAAAAGACAATTTTATGAGTTTTTTTTCATCTAACTTAATGCTTTGGAATCAGGAGCGATATTTCTTAAAATTATTGTTTATCAAGAAATATAAACCTTTCTTCTATTTATAGACCTAGCGAAAAATCGTTTGTTCGATACCGTCACACTAAATCTTTGTTTTCCCGGAACAGAATACATTTCTTTGGATACAAACTTTTTTACACTTACTCAGTCTTCCGACAACTCTGGAATACGCTTTTATTACTTTTTGAAGTTAAAAGATAGATTTTTAGTCTCTACCCAAAGAAGATTTTCAAAACCCAGGAAGTTTGAACCTTTAAATTCTTGCATGATTTACTCGGAATTGGTTAACTCTTTTGAATCAAGGTCATTTCCTCCCAGTTAAGCAACTAAATATGTCAGCAGTAAGTTTTTATTTTTTGTTGGAAATAAAAATTGCACTTTTTATCGTGATCCTTAACTGAGCCAGTTTCAATTTTAGGTTTCTGTCACTTTAAAATGGTAAACTTTTACTTCTATTTCTCAGAAATGAATAATTTTTTAAAACCTACTTTATCGGGCTCAATTCAGAAACACTTCAGCTCGGGAGTAAACTTTTGTTTTGTCTCTGAATGGTGATTTCAATTTGACAGAATGCTATTTCGCTCACCTGAAAAATTCCTGTTTTGTTGATCATCTACTTCTGTGCTGCAACCCTTCAATTATTTATGACATTGACATTTGTTTCAAAAATTTTGGTATATAATGTAACATAGTTCAGATTTGATTCTTTCATAATAAGGAACTAATTTTCTTTAATATATTAGTTTTAAAAAAACAAGCTTTAATGCACATCGCATTGGTGTCGAATTTGATTTAAAATGTTAAAGGTATGCACATTTGAGAATTAAATAAAATCTCGATATTTCAGAAGTATTTATTAGATGAAATTTCATGAATGAACAAATACAGCCATATACACGGTGCGTTGCTTGAGTATGTAAGATCAGGTGGATATTATAATATAATAATTAGAGAGATGCGGAGAACCGTCAATAAAAGTTAGCTATGTGAAGTTGTTTCTCTTGCATTTTCAAATTTTTTAAACATAAGTAAACCTTAAAAGTTCATAATAGTACAAAATTTGCGATTTTGAACCATTCTTTTTACAGAAATCACACTTTTTAGTAAAAAAATCTATTGAACCTTTAAAATATTTGTAATTAAAATTTAAAATCATAGTTTTGAAAGCGCATTTCTAAGACAGTTTAATCTTTGACGCCCTGAAACTAAAGTTTTTTTTGCTGCAAATGCTTAAATTTGACAATATTTGTTTTGAAATGTCAGGATAATTTTATTTCAAAATATTTCAAAATTGCAAAATTGCAAAATTTCCTATTAAAAGCCTTAATAGGCAGTTGCACTTGATAGTTCCACACTTTTCAGTTTAAAGGATTTGTAGTCAAACAGTTTGGAATTCAATGCATCTAGAATAAATCTAAACCAATGAAAAACTAAGATAATAATTTCTTAAATTCAAGCCTTAATGAGCAGATTTAAGAACCAGGCATTGAATATTGAAGTTTTTTAATTTTTTTAATTTGAAAAATGTTCCAAAAAGTTTAATATTTCAAACACAGTTAGAAAAAAAAGAATTTTTCTATTGAATAATTGAATAATTTCTTCAATTTATAATGGATACAATTTTAGAAATCTAAATTTTCATGGTAAATGCTAAATTTTCCACTTTTACATATCATAAGTTTAAGTTTTGTGATTAAAATTAAAATGGTTGAATTAAGAATCGTATCGAAAAGTATAATTGACAATTTTGAAATTGTTAATTTCTAAACGATTAAATTTACTTAAAGTAATAGAAATTTTCAGGGGTTTGAGCACAAAAAAGTTTCAATGTTACAATGCTTCGCGACTAAATTTTTTGAAAGTTTTAAGTGGGGTTCGGATTTGTTGCAGTTTCAAGTTTCATTTTTGAATATTTTACATTTAAAATTACTTTTTATTTCGAACATTTTCTTAGAATAATTCAATTTTAAAGGTTCATAATTGATCGCTAGAATTTCAGGAGCTTTTACTTTGAAACATTTAATTCAGTTTTCAATTTCAAATTGTCAAATTTTAATCGGTTTGAATTTAAATTGATTAAAATTTAATTTATTTTAATCAAAAAATATACAATTTTTCGAATTAGAAGTGAGACAGTTTCCACTACTTCCTAATGAATTTGTTCAAATATAAAAATTTTCGTTTGAAAGTTTTGAATTCTGAAAGCTTCTGTTTTAAAATTTTCTTAGTTTAAAATTATCCAATTTTAATCGCTTTTATTCATAAATGGTACAAGTTCAATTCTTTTTAATTCCATTCAAAATAATGCCCTTTTTTCAAAACTTTAACGTTCTATAATATTTTGAATTGGAAAGTTTTCAATTCAAAATCATTTCATACATTTTTTTTTCAAATTTCAAACGCTTTCAAATCAAAATTATCAAGAAGAAATGATGGCCTAACCGGGGTTCTCTGCATGTGAGAGCCGAGCGGTGCTCGACAGCTAACTTCACAATGGCTCTAATCTGCTCTCTAATGATAATTGAACCGCCGCATCGTAGATTAGTATATAAAATATCCAAACGGCTGAAGGCCCCCCATCCCCCACACTACTTAACGAAAAATATTTTTCATCCCGCTCTACAATGCAACGGTTCAGTTAACAATCTCAAGTGAAAACAGGCTTTCACAGAAACGATCTACCTACGAGATCATCTGGAAATTATATAATACTTATCAAAAAGAAGTATATTTAATGGGGTTATTCAAGAACACATTTTAACAAATTTTTTCGTCAGATCAACTTGCATTTTCGATTTTCTTATTAGGGTTAAGAAGGACCCACTAAAAGGAAAAATAAATCGGATTATATTTAGAGGTAGCTCTTTGGAACTCATCGTCAGATTGGCTAAGTTTGGAAAGAAATGAATTTTTATTGTGAATAACTGATCTCATCAACACAAAATTGCACGGAATGTAAAAAGACTCGGATTATAAAAATTTGAATCCCTTATAAAGAAGTGTTTTTAAAGTTATTCATATTTAAGAAAATCTTGGAAAAAATTGCCATACAGAAATGTGTGTGACTTTTGTGTCAATATTTCCTTAAATATCTTCTACATTCTGTAAAACATTGCGTTAAGATTTATCATTAACGAGAAAAATGGATTTTTCTGTCGAAACAGAAAATTTCGCAATGAACTACGTATGAATATAACCCGATTTATTTGTTCCCTCACATGAGTATATTGAAACCTAAAGAAACGAAAAACCGAAAGTACAATTGAAATACGGAAAATATATATTTTTAAATACCTCTTAAATAGGTTTTCATAGATAGACTTTCATAAACTCAGCAATCTGATGTTATTTCTAGTTAAGTGTCACATCAGCTAGTAAGGATATAATTAGTAACAAAAACGTACATATAAGCTTTTACAGAAACGCTCTACCTACAAATCTAATGTAAATAATAGTACTGTATGAGATCCAAATTAGATAATACTATACTTTAAAAAAACGCGTATATTTAATACGCTTATCCAAAATCACAGTTTGATGAACGTTTTTTTTCGAACGAACTGCTTCTTCGACTTTTTTTTGTTCCTTTAGGGTTAAAAAGACCCAAGTGAAAGGAAAAAATAAATTATATATTTAGGGGTTGCTCTTGGTAACTAATAGCAAACTTATTTGTTTTGACAGAAAAATTAATTTTTCTTGTGAATAACTGATATTTTCAATACAGAAGTATCCGTAATGTAAAAGACTCAGCTTATAAAACTGAATATCTCTTGCATTTATTTTACCTGTTTTGCGGATTTCAATACAAATTTCTGTTCTATTTTGTAAGAACTTTAAAATAATTTTAGAGTATGTTAAAGATTTTCCATTAAGTGGAGTAAATGATAAGCGTTTGTGTACAACCCTTATTTTTGAATATTTCCTTAAATATCTGTAATTCTATTAACATTCTTCAACAAATGATACTTATTTCAATAAGCCGAATCTTTCACATTTTGTATAATATTGCTGAGATTTGTCATTTGCAAGAAAAATATATTCTTCTGTAAAAAAAAAAAACTTTCGCAATGAACTACGTATCATTCTATTTATTTTTCCCCTTTCACGTGGGTCTTTCCAACTCTAGAGGAACCAAAAAGTTGAAGAGGCAGGCTTTTACAGAGACGTTTTGTGTACATTGAATTCTGATGCCAGTATGCCAGTATACCCATATATAATAATTGGTACCAAAAAAAGTACGCTACTGACAGAAAGTTTGGTTACATGTCCTTTCTTCACATCCATACGTCACTTCAAAGACGAATCTAGAAGATTCAAAGACTTGTAGAAACTTAATCTGCGACTTTGTCAGTAGAATAATTTGAAAGATTAGAAGATTTCGCGTAAAATTAGTCTAGGTTGGAATTATTTTAATGAGCAAGACAAAGAATATCTAGTTGCAAAGCTAAAGTTTTTCTAAGCTAAATGACATTTTGAAATCTTAACATGAACTCTTTGTCAAATCTGGAAAAGTGTTCCCGAAAATGTTCTAAAATCAACAAATTAAGAGTAAATACTGCTCTTGAAATCCGAGATTCGTCGTTATACTTCATTTTTTATAAAGTGAAGCTCAAGATTTAATCAGATATACCATATAGCATAAAGGAATCTGACGTTGCATCTCACAGCAAATAAAGGTTAACGACAAATCTCAGACTTTAGGCTTTCCAAACATTACCATTAGACGAATAAATATTTTTGATAAATGTTCACCAATTATATAATATTTAATTGTGCTCTTGAACTAAATTTGAAAAGTAGGATTTACTCTTCATTTTATGATTTTTCCAAATTTGCAGGAACACTTCTATAGATTTGGAAAGGACTTCAACTCAAGATTTCAAAATGTTCATTTAGCTAAAAAAAACCTAATTTTTGAACTAAATATTTTTTACTTGTTCATTAAAATAAGTTCAAAATAGGCTGATTCGACGTGATGTCTTCTAATCTTTTAAGTGATTCTACTTACAAAGTCTTAGATTCAGTTTCTGCACAGATATTCGTCTTTGGAGTGAATTATGAATCTTCAAACGGTCAGAGGAAATGTACCCAAAGTTTCTGTCGGTAGTGTATAAATCCTCGCTTACAGAGAAGTTTAGTTTGTTTAACAATCTAATTTTGCCTCGCAGAGCAGGTTTGTGACAGACATGGAGTTACATAAATCGTTTCCTAAAACTAACTTTGCCTTCGATCTCACCATCATAGCTGCTATGAATACAGTTTGCAGCTTGCATCGAGGATTGTACATTATATTGTAAATCCAATACGCTGCTACTAAATGCAGTACTGCTTCTGTTGCTGTTTGACTGAAAAGCGGTGTTCCGTCCACAAAGCAGCTAAGATACATTATATCTTTCTCAACGTCACCAATACCTACTAGGTACGGTGCTTCATCAGCATCTGGTTTGACTTCGTTTGGATCGGTGCCGGCCTGTGAAGTGCGCAAATAAAAATATTTAAGAATAGATATAAAATATACGTAACAGAAAAATACAGCCAAGTGCTAAAAAGTTCAAGACTTACAATTTAAATAAATAATATTCAAATGACACAAATATATTTAAATACGTACTGCATATATCTCTAGCAAGCATTTATTGTTTTTGGAAAACAATCGTTTCGGTAATTCCAAAAGAAAGTAGACAGTCATCATATCATTAGAGAGGTGTTTATCGAATTGCAGTACTGCTTCACACACTTTCCTTAAACCATCGACCCAACTTGCTCGTAGCACATGAACAGGGATATTCACCAAGATAGAGAACTCCCAGAGAAGCTGTTTTAATAAAAAGCGAAAGTTCAATACTGAAATTCGTTTAGTTTAATAATAATTCACAAATTCGTGGGACAAATTGTGTGGACAAAAACGAACTATGTCTGGCACTTTCAAAGCTGGGTACATTTTAAGTGTTTTGGCAGCGCACTGTTTCTTCGCAAATGTTTTTCTCCCTTCTTTGCTTTCGTCCATGTACTTTTTCAGTAATGTTATACATGGGTAAGCATTTCTTTCTAATTCTACCCTCATCTTTTGCGTTGTTGACTCTATTACAGAGTTCTTTTCGAGCACCTCAGATGCGGATCCCTTTGAGTTTTTGGCATATCCCTTCGAATCTTTTGAAGATCTGCCCAAATTTTTAATGCAATTCTTCATTTAGCTTCTACTGGTTTCTGTGAAATAACATTGCATTTATATACTCTAACGTTCTAACTTGGTAAATAATACATTACACTGGTCAAAAAAATTACCTTTGTTCAAGCTGAATGCGATATATCATGTCAGAAGCATTTCTTTTTAGTCAGAAGATGAATCTGCCCACCCTTTGTTGCCATCTAGTGTAGTTTAATAGATATTTGCGAATTAATTATGGAATAAAAAAATGTTAACCAATTTTTTTGGGGTCCAAAAGAAAATCTTTTAGATATGCGTCATGTCATTTTGGTGCATTTTTAATGCAAATTTCAAATATCACCTTCTCATTGATGAGAATGTAAAAAATCTCCACACTTGTTTTCGATTAAGCCAAAGTTCAGGGACGAATTAGCCTGTATGGTTCAAAGCACTCTAACAATTATTAATCCTAGGGCTTTTTAGATAGGTGATATCGGATCTGAAGTCAGATTTTCAAAATTCTGAAAAGCTGATCCAATACGGCAGATTATTACTAAAAAAATGTTCAATATAAATAAAACTCAGTATAATAACTTAAAATTACAAACTCTGGGGGTTTTCGGGTCACTATATTGTCACTATATTGTAGTCATTGTAAAAACAGGTGATATTTAAAATCTGCATTAAAAACCTACCGCGATGACGTGGCGCACGTTTAAAAGATTTTCGTTTAAACTCATACAAGAATTGGTTAACATTTTTTTATTATAAAATTAGTTGCAAATATCTATTAAACTATACCTGATAGCAAAAAATGTAGGCCAGGTTCTATTCAGATTAAAAAAAATACTTTCGAAATGATAAGTCACATTCAACGGGAACGTAGGTCATTTTTCTAATAGTGTTATTAACAATACGAAAATGAGTATTTAATACATACCGTTCCAGAACCCAAAGGTCCTTGAAACAACGGGTAATGTTGAACGAATAAAACCGCAGCTTCCACAATATGTTGCGGGGAAGGCAATCTCTCTGTTTCTAAATTGCGGCAGACGAATCTTATGATATAATCTTTCTCAACTTTCGTTAAGTGTCCCTCGTCTATGGACTGTTGATATTTAAGAGGTAAAGGTTTTGATATAATTGAAACCATCTTAGCCTGCAAAACGAGGGGAAAATTTTTAAGATATAGCTTATACACCAGAAATTATTTCATTTTCCAAACATTGTATCTGTCTAAATTTAACATAAAAATATAAGGTGAGGTAAATAATTCCCAAATGTTGCAACTCATTTAAATTGTACTTTACATAAAAATCCTGTATAATAAATTACGGTTTCTGCAATGGGGTACTGTTCAAGATATCTTTGTTAATTAATGGTTTAAGTGCAACTACTTATAAAATGGATTATTGATATGAAATCAGTGGTGTAGTCGATCCCTGGCGGCGCCAAGATACTTTCTTGTCACACGGAAAATTTCTCCAGTTAGTTGGGCTTTCTTGACATCCCCCTCCCCGAAAGTAACGTAGCCGTTGGCTAAAGACAGATTTTAAGTTTATAAATTCTTTTAAATAAAATGAATGTAGATAAAATATTAAATTCAATGCGAAACACTTTGAATTCCTAATTTTCAAGCTGAAATATATTGCATTTTCAACAAAATAGTTCAATTTTGAACCAAAACAGATTTTCTACCCAAAGAGATGAATTTTCAACACAAAAGGACGAACTTTCAGAATTAAAAAAAATTAATTTTAAACCAAACAATTACATTAACAACCAAACAAAAAGTTTCTTTTCAACTAAGAAAGATAAATTTTCAACCGAGAAGGATGAATTTTCTACCATAAAAGATTAATTTCGATCCAAAAGAATGAATTTTTAACAACATAGCTGAATTTTTACAACAAATGATGACTTTAAAAAAATAGTCAAATTTTCGAAAAATAATTAGGCTTTTAACAAAATAGTTGAATTTCTAACCAAATAGTTGAACTTTCAGCATACAAAGATTCATTTTCAATCAAGCAGTCGAATTTGCAAACACAAAAGATCAAAATTCAATCAAATATTTGAATTTTCAAGACAAAGACAAATTTTTTTAGAAGACAGTTGACTTTTCATAAAAAAGTTCTTTTTTAACCAGGAAAGATGACTTTCCTACCATGAAAGATAAGTTTTCAACAGAAGAAATCAGTTTTTAAGATAAAAGGTCGAATGTTTCAGAAAACAGTGGACTCTTAAATCGGAAAAGACGAATTTTAACGAAAAAGATCATTTTCAATCAAGAAAGATAAATTTTTAATCAGATTCTTAAATTCTTAACCCAAGAGCTGAACTTTCAATAAAAAAGAATAATTTACTGATAAAAAAAAGATTTTTTAACGAAATAAACGAATTTTCTACGAAATAATTGAATTTACAACCAAAAAGTTCAATTTTCAACAAAATGAATGAATTTTTACCAAACAGTTGATTTTTTAACTTATAAAATATACAGGATAAAGTTTAAACGAAAAATTAAATAATTAAATCTTCAGATAAAAACTCAGATAAAAAAGTTCACTTTTAACCAAAAAAAAAAGTATCTTTAATTAAATTGTTAAATTTTCAACCAAAAAGATGAATTTTTGACCAAGAAGCTTGAACTTCTACCAAGAAAGAACGATTTTCAACCAAAAACTTGAACCTTCAACTAAAAAAGATGAGTTTTTAACCAAATATTTCAATTTTTGTTTGAGAAAGATAAATTCTTATCTAAAAATAGATTAGTTTAATTGTCAGTTTAAAATTTGTATTTTCAACCAGGCATGAAACAAATTTTCAACCAATTAATAGAAATTTTAACCAAACGAAATCAATTCTGAACCAAAAATATAATAGTAGTATTTTCAATAAAAAAATGAACTTTTACCTAATCATATAGTTAGATTTTCATATTGGGTTGATTTCTAAATGTTATCTAACTTGATGACGTTATTCCTACTTATAACTCCCCTCCCCTCCTCCCTTGTTACCAACCATAGTTCTTATCCCCCCCCCTTGAAACTGGCAACGTAGTTTATGGATTGTACCGCCCGACCACTTTTTCTTTTAGGACTTAAACACTGTATGAAATGCAATAAAACTATAAATGAAGCCTTACCAAATAATTTTCATTCTCCTGTAACGACAATTCATTGCCAGCTTCTCGTCTGTTTAGAATTTTGTCGGCAATGTTGACCTGAAGAATTCCATTTGATTTATCATTGCGAATCCCTACCGCGTCATTGCCTTCTTCATAGCTACAAATTGGCAAACTTTCTACTATTTGAGACGGGTCTATGTCCAAAATAATTCCTTGCATTTCTTCACAATCTAAAATATAAGTAGAGAAAAATATCTTGAGGTCACTAACAGTCGTAGTTACCGATATGACAAAATATGAAATGAGAAATTCCAAAATGTCCTAGAAAAGATGAAAGTTTGTAATTTTTATAAGCTCTCTTGTCAAATCATCCCTTTAGGTTTGCAAAGTGGTTCCAAAATAGAAAAAATTTAAGTCTTCAGAATTTGGAAAATTAATTGCCTTCCAAAATAAATTTTTCTAATTTTAAATTAACTATAATGCCAAAAGAAATATTTTGATGGATGTTTATTTTGAAATTCATCGAAATTTAAGGGGCCTCCTCAGATTCTAAATCATTACTGGAAACATTACAAATTTTTCGAACTTTTTTCAATCAATCTAAAAGGCTTCAAATAACATTTTCTGAGTTAAAGACCCTTTAAAGTGTTGATTTTATCTTTAGACTTTAGGTGATAAAATTAACTCTTTGAAGGGTCTTCAAGTCAGGAAATATTTTTGAAGCCTTTTAAATTCATTGAGCAACGTTAAAAGAAACGTGTAACTCAATCTTTTTGTAAGGACATAAATAATTTCAATCAAACTTCGATGGATTCATTGTTACTTACCAACATTCCTACGTTGCATGGGTGGGCAATCGCAATATCCGCACAGCGACGAATGTGAAACTTTTGCTGGTCTGCGTTCATAACAAAGACATTCTTTGCAGGACGTACAGTGGCCCCTCTTTATTCCTCTCGAATCTTCAACAAACTCCATTATTCTGAAATGATCCTTGAATTAAAAACGAAATCAAAGCAAGAAAAAATATGAAAGTCCTTGAATAGCTATGCATTATTGTAATTAGTATAAGTCACCGAAGCATTGTTTCACAAAAATATAGCTACTGTTTTGTACTACGTGAGAATGAAAAACGTTATGGGTTTTAAGATCGTCTATCGTATACTTCACGAAATCATTGTTTGTACGAATTTCATATGCCATAAGCTCAGAGCTCAGTTCCAGAGTAGTAACAGTCTTGCAAATAAAAATAGGTTTCATATTTTCCAAAACAATTTCTTACAAACTAGCGAAAATAGGAAGGTTATCTGTGGTATAATCGATGGAAATAAAGCATTTTTTGGACATGTATTTTACACCATTCAATTCCATCAATTTTGTTGTGCGCAATAACATCGAATTTGGAAAAAGATGCTGAAAAGGAACGTTTAATGCTCCAATTTTCTGTTGACGTCCGAATGTTGTTTTTTTGATTAACGAATTCGACAAAATATCCGCTTATAGAAGCTGATGTCTTTCAGCTAGTGTTTTTGGCAAGTTTTTAAAATTACGCCTAGCCTGTGATATTCTTTTAAAACTCGGATATTTTGCTTCCAGTCTCATCGAACAATACTGATACAGTAGCCCAAATATTGTGATATACCGTGGGTAATGGACGAGATAATGTTGCTCAGGTATTAAGGGCAAATCATATACCGCGGAATATGTTTCAAGGTAATTGGTAATTTGGCAAGATAATTTCCCAACCATGCCTGAGCTGATTTTATGGCCGAATACTATATCCATTATTTCCAAAAGATACATATAGTTTTTTAAATATGGATTATTTACGAAAACAAAATCTTTGAGAATGAGTGGTAGCATATGTCCGAGCAACCACACTTGAGAGGCTGATTGTCGTAATTTACCCTCTGTGAGGTGTTGTTGTTTTATTTCAGACGGCTTTGAACACATTTCACTGTAGCCGTAATCAAAATTTTGTATCCTATTGTTCAATTCATCTAGTTTGACTACTCTTTCCACATTGCATAATTGTTTTAATAATAACTTTATCATTAGAGGAAGTACACATTCTAGAAAATCGTGCATTGCATCTGGAGGAGCTGAACCTGACACATTAAATCCGACTACTTCGTTCAGGAGACATCGTTTCTTAATTCCATATTCCGATTTTAATCTTGCTTTTTCTGATCTTACAGCAGTCTCGATTTCCTGTACTTGTGTGTCGTATGATTCTGGTGTTTGAAAGAGAGACCCATGTTCCTCATGCATGCTTCTAATTTGATTAAAAGTGGCATAACAAAATCGACATGAGTAACGAAAAGCATCCTTTAATCCCAGTATTTGATGCACGCCCCTATTGTCAGCTGTCATAGCGCACAATCCAATGTGCACAGATTCTCCATTAGGTAAAAGGATACCTTCTTGCATGTTCTGTAGGTCTTCTACTACTCGTTGTCACAATTCCTTAAAGTTATATTCTTTAATGGCAGTATAGCGCATTACGGCAAACAGGCATATGAAGGGTAAGGATGAGTGATATTAGGGAGAAATATTTGCGAATGTGAAGTAAAACATTCCCAACTTATGCTCTGATGACGACTTTGATCCAAGTCCGTCACACATTTCGGCTTCGTCGAAATATGGGAATAGTTGGAGACCATTAATGTGCATTGAGAAAATCGGGTGATTTTTAATATATGAACCATCGCTGGATCATAAAAAAATCTTTGATCTAGATTTTGTCCTCGTAAAACGTTAAAAAAGGATTAGTTCACCAACCATCTTTTTATAACTTCTGATATCGGAATATGACTCATGTTCTCAATTTTTAATTTCGTGACCGGATTCGTGTCGTTTGTAGAAGAACCACTTACTTTTAATTGTGTTCCCACTTCGGCATTAGATGGATAAAGAATATTAAAATATTCGTCGATGTATTTGTTCTGCTGGTACAAACTATCTAGACCATAAAGACAATCCACTGATTGCACTTCCTCTTCAATGTCAATAAAATCACCAAAGTTTAAGTTGGCTTCTTGTGCTAAAACATCACTGACGTGCTCTAGAGATGACTTAACATGTGTACGAACTACGCGATGCATATTTTGCAAAGTACTACGTATCACTTTTTGTGACATATTGGAATAGCCTCGTGTTTTAAAGATAAATGAGCCGACAGCATGTTTTCCTGCATCTGTCACATCAACTGTGACAGGGTAAATTGTAGTTTATCTGTCACTTTGAATTGACACCTATATAAAAAAAGGTTTAAAACTAACGCCATACTGACCAAGAGCGGAAGTCACTTCGGCCAAGAGCACTCGTCGTAATTGATATTGTTTATTGACTTTCTTTCTTATACATCTGCTTTCATGTATTTAACCTCCA
>JAWWEA010311669.1:7102-20081 GCA_035222095.1 Andricus quercuspetiolicola | reverse complement strand
CAATTAAGTAGAGAACATTTACTTAAAAATATGATGGCACATGAATTATCACGACACACCTGAACCTACTTCAATTACAAAATGTAACTTAACAGATCTTATCTTTGAAAAATTGTCTATACACTGAGTACCTGGTAAAATGTTAAAGATTCGTCTTTTTCGGTAGAAAATCATTTTCCTTGGTAAAGGAAAATCATGGTTTTTGTCCAAATTCAAGTATTTAATTGAATGTTGAACTTCTTTGTTCCACATTAATTTTTGATTGTTTAAAATTCGCCATTTTCGTTGAAAATTAATTTTTCTTTCAAATGATTTATTACTTTAGTTGGAAATTTATCTCTTTGGATGAAAATTCAACAGTTTTGTTGTAAATTCATTTTTTTTCGTTAAGAATTGATTTTTTCACTGAAAATGTTACTATTCCATTTTTTGGTAGAAAATTGGTATATTTAATTGAAAATTGATCTTTTCTAGTTGAAAATCCCACTTTTCTGTCGAAAATTATCTTCTGATTAGAAAGTTCATCTTTCCGGTCGAGAATTCATCAATTTTGGTGAAAATTCATCTTTTAGTTGAAAATTAACCTTCTTGGCTGAAAGTTCATATTGTCGATTCGAAAATTCAAATGTTTTGTATAAACTTTATATTTTTGGGTTAAAAATTGTGCAATTTGGCAGAAAATTTGAACATTCAGTTAAAGATTAACTTTCTGGTTAGAAATTCAAACTTTTTAGTAGAAAATTAATCCTGGTGTTAGAGAGATAATATTTTTGGTTGAAAATAACTGTTTTGTTCGAAATTCGTTTTTTTTGTATAAAAATTAAATTTTCATCCAAAAATGTAACCCATCCATTTTTGATTTATAATTTATCCTTCATAAGTTGAAGCTTCAAATCTTTTTAAAAATTCATATGCTTTTTTAAAAATTCGGCTTTTTGGATAGAAAACTAATCTTGTTTGTTGAAAATTTACATTTTTGGTTTATGATTCAACTATTTTGCGAGAAAATTCGTCTCTTTTGGTTAAATTTACCTGAGTTAATTTATTTAATTTTTTCTCGGAAAGTTATTTTTTAAACTTATAATTTGACTCTTCCACTTTTGGTAGAAAACATTGTTTTAGGTGAATATTGACCTATTTGGTTTTTTTCATGCATTTTGTCAAAGATTCATCTTTTGGTAGAATATTACTCTTTTTGGTGGAAAATTCTTCATCTTGGTTCAAAATTCATCTTTGCAGGCTTAAGTTCTGTTCCTGTATGAAAAATTCAACTATTCTGCTAAAGATTTTATTTCTTTGTTGAAAATTCAAATATCATTTTTGGTCTAAAATTTATCCTTTATAAATTGAGACTTTGAGTATTTGATCGAAAATTCATGTATTTTTTTTAAATTCATTTTTTCTGGGTAGAAAACTAATCTTGTTTGTTAAAAGTTTATTTTCCTTAAGAATTTTATTATTTTGTGAAAAATTCTCATCTTTTGGTCGAATTAAACTGGTTGAATTTTTCTTTTTTTCATTAAAAAGTAATTTTTAGTACTGATAATTTTGCAATTTTATTTTGGGTAGGAAACTTTTTCCTTCAGTTAAGGATTCACCTATTTGGTTGAAAATTCACGAATATTGTTGAAAATTCGCCTTTTCGGAAAAATTTATTCTTCTTGGTCCAAAATACGTCTTTGTTGGTTGAAAATTCCTCTATTTGCTTACAAATTTAACTTCTTTCTTAAAAATTTAATTATTTGGTTGAAAATTCAGATGTCTTCCGGACAATTCATTTTGCTTTGCTTGAGAAATAATGTTTTCAATTGGAAATTTAACTACACATTATTACCTCAGATTGCAAGTAGAATTTAAGCGGATTGCGCGTCAATTACAAGTTGATTACAAGTAATTTACACATGTATTGCTCAAGAAAAAATTGTTTAAATAAATGAAGATTGTTTGAGCAACTTACAATTGTTCAAAAAATTGCTGAATATCCTCTAGAAAAAAACATTACTCACAACGTCCGTTAATTTTATCATTCATTTCAAAAAATAATAATTTTCACTCTTTACAGATGAAAAAAATTGCTTAAACAAATAATAATTGTTTAAAAAATTTACTGTGCTTAAAACATACTTGGAAATTCGTCACTTATCAGCTAAAAGTAATTCATGTTGAAACAATTCCATAAAATACCGTCTCCCGTATGTGCGGTGGTGCGGGTTACCGTTGAAAAAAAATTACAGACTTCATTTTTTCGAAAAACGAACAAATTGATTGGGGGGACGGGGTTGTCACGAAAGACAGGAAATCGAATTTTTGGATCACTCTAATGTGATGTTGTTAAGGAAAATTTTGAAAAAATCTGAAATCTGAATTTTTGAAAGTATTGTATTAGGTAATTAAAACTTAAGTGGAATTTTACATATTATTTTACTTACCAGTGAGATTAGTAAAAACTTCGGCGAAAATCACTAAGATAAGACACAAAAAACGAGTCGCTTTCGTCATTTTCTTGAAAGAAATAAAAGTCACGTATGAAGAATTTCAACATTAGTGTCATTTCCTATTTGTATTTGAGAACTTTGTTTTCTCTGCGCGATGAACTTGTGAAAATACCTCAGATTTATGACATTATTATGTTCAATTTAGAAGGACATTTTATCACGCGAAGAATGCGTGATAAATCCACTTTAAATAGTTTCTCAGTATTGTACTAATTGATATTCAGAAGCGATTTTTTAACCGATTAAAGAATTTTTCGGTTTAGATTAATGCTAGTAAAATTTCGCGTAAATCCCACATGGTCCATATTGAAAACAGTTTTTTATTTACTTAATAACAAACTATTTTTTTAAATGATAGACTGCACTAAGCCCTTATTCTGTGCTGCTCTTTACATAAGAGGCCACCCATAAACTTTTACCAAAGTCATGAGGAAGGTGGGGAGGGGGGGTCGGTGGAAGTAACGTTTCGAATTTCTATGACATTTACAAGGGAAGGTCAGAGGTGGTGTTTTTTGTTTTGATTCATACTTTTTGTAAAGAAAGGTCATGAATCCAAAGTAAGGTTGTGAAATTCCTAGAAGCCAATATTTGGCCAGTTTCGATAAAAGCGGCTTTAAAGAAAATTGAGGCCAGCTTATGGACTTGAAAAAGCCGTATCCCACTTGAAGAAGTAACTCCACGGTAGCGCGCCTGGTCTCAGCGCAGAAATCGCGGGCTCGATTCTCGCCGCCTGCATTTTTTAAATGTATTTTTTGCTTTATCATTATTAAAAATGTTTACATATTTAATTCCCTCGTAAAATTGTTGTCAATTAGGCTATGATAAAAATTTAATATGCTTTTTCCCAATGAAAAACTCACATTTTGAGAGTTTTTTGACATAAAAAGGTAATTTTTATTAATTTTATAAATTCAGTCATTCACCCAAAATTTATTAAGAAAATACAGCACGAGAATATATTTTAAACGACAAAATATTGCAAATAAGATATGAAATTTTGATCATGTAAATCAGGCATGGCCAGAGACCATTTCCAGTGCTTCTCCTGCCTCGCTTTTTTTCCACTTTTGTTCCCTTTCTTCGAGCGCTTCTCCGAGCTCACCCATCCTACCAAAGGTGGTAAGAGTGGGGTTTAACGAGTTGGCAGATTTTAGCTCCGAGAGCCTGCCCGTGGCCATCCCTGATGTAAATGAATATTTTAATATGAGAATATAAACGAAAATTTTTGTTTGGATAGTTTCATTCGTCCCATGGGCCGTTTATTCTTCTACCTGAGGAACACGATCAATGAAAAGGCGGGAGACGAAAAAGACAAAGTAGTGAAGGCGCCTTCGCCCTGCCACGAACGTAAGAAAAGTTGTTTGCTTGACGTGATAGGGTAGACGAGTATTTCGAAAAGTGTCCAGAAGTGTTGTTTAATTCTAATGCTTTGGCGTTTTGAATAACACAATAATGTCGACAGAAAATTCTCAATGTGTTCCTGGTCCTTCGACAGAAAATAAAATTGAAGAGGATTCGATCCTGTCGAGCCTGTCGTACACGATCAGTTATTGTATCTCCTGTATTTTCGGACATGATAAAATACGCGTAGTTTGCTGTAAAACTTTGTGATGAACGAAAAATCTTTTGGAACGTAAATCAGGCGTACTTTTTAATGAAAAACTTAAGAATAGCCTGCTTATGTATGAACACTTATGTTATTATTAAAAAAAACTTTTAATGCTACCGGTGAGAATCGAGCCCACAAACTCTACGCTCAAAGCGGGCGCTCTACCGTGGAGGTACTCGGGCATTTGGCAGGCGGCTTTTCAAGTCCATAAGCCATCTTTATTTTTCTTTACAGCCATTTATCTCAAAATTGGCCAAATATTGGGTCCTAGGAGTTTCACAAGTTTACTTTGGGGTCGTGACCTTTCTTGGCAAAAAGTACGAATCAATACAAATGGTACCACCTAAGACCTACCCCTTGTTAGTACGTTTCTGCAATAGTATAGGTATATAGTAAATTTGAAAAGCTCTTTCACATTTCAGACTTATTCACACTCGTTCCCCTATTCCCACTTTCCCCTTTTTTCAGAATTCTTTTTCCCCCTGTTTTCAAAAAACGTCTCATTTTCTCGTTTTTTGCTAATATATGAATTGAATTAATGGAATCCATTAAGAAAATTCAACTATTTTTGATTGAAGAGTCTGCTGTTATATTTCTGGTTCGGAATCCATCTCGTTTGGTTAAACCTTCTAGTGCTTGGTTAAAAATCAATTTATTCTGTTGAAGATACAACTATCTTGTCAATAAGTCTTCTTTTCTTATAAAAAATTCAACTACTTGGTTGAAAGTTGAACTACTTTGTTAAAAATTTATTTTTTTAGTTGAAAATTCATTTCTCAAATACTCCGTAAAATACTTATAATTATCAGCAGGCTCAGTTCTGGTATATTTTTCCTCTTCTTTAAGCGTAGTTGGTACTTGCTCTTCTTCGTCATCAGCAGTCATGATTGCAGCCTCATCAGCCTCTTCTTTATATTTTTTCATTATAACCTCATTTTGGTCAACTTACTTCTTGATTAAGTTAGTTAGTTATTTGTAATGTGGGCTGGGGGGGTGCCCCTTTTGTCGCTCAAGCTATAGATACTATTATGCCCCACCCGTGTTTATTCTTAAGGCAGTGCTTGGAATCCGGCCACCTTCGCCGAGTGTTTTTGGATTTGGGTGGGTTTCGTTGTTACCAACGTTCTGAGAACATGCCTCTCAGATGCAGGCGTACCTATTGACATTAAATGACTAGGGTGGGCGGAGCGATCCCCCTGAGTTCATCAGTTATATTGGATGCAAAGATTCGAAGCACTGACCTATTTAAGTGTATGTGTGGGTGTGCGTTCATTACCCGAAATCGACCATCTAGTGTGATTACCCCGTAGGTGCCTCAAACGCCTTTACTTTAGGCCGGATGGGGTATAGGACAAATGAAATTACTGTGACGTATGAATTCGATTAAATGGGAATTATGACAAATGTCAATTCGTGTAAATGAATGCTAGGTTATGTTGCTATTCGAGAAAAAATAAATTGTGTCAAATGCTAATGCGCATAAATGTAAAATAAGACAAGTAAAAATTCATGCAAATGAATATTAGGTCATGTGAAAATTCAGAAATAAGACAGTTATGTTACATACAAATTTGGAAAAATACAGATTATTCCAAATTAAAATTACGAATAATAAATGGTACGGGTAATAGAAATTAAAAAAATATGAAAATGATGCCCAATGAGGATTTGCTATAATAGAGATGGTTATAACTGGAAGTTAGGACAAATAGAGGCTATGTCAACTGAAAATTCGAAAAAAATTGCGCCAAATCCCTGTTCGGCAAATTGATTTTCGGTCAAACGAAACTTAGACGAAATGGAACTTAGGAGCTCACTCAAAGGAAAATATTCAACGTCTTCTACATTATTTAACACCTCTTCTAAGAACTTGTACTTTGGTTGTTTGAGAGATTTGGAGTAAACGTAGACATTGTAAAATTTTAATCAGCTTGGGTTCAAGATTGGAGCGAGTAATGTATTTGTCTTGCCACAATTTGATGTCCCACAAAATACTGCGCGAATGCTGTCTGGTAGTAGGCTGCCGTGATGTTGCAACCTCTTATATTCTGATGGAACGAGGGTGTCATAGTTAACTACCAGAAGTTTGGTAGGTTGTGCCTTAAACCGCATTTAGCTCAACTGCTGTACTCCGTAGAGTGCGGAATGATTGTGCACCGTAAAACGAGTAGAGTAATGCGCCGTTCTCATTATCGAGCTAAATGATTGGCCACCAAAGTCATCAACCGCTTCCCGTTTAAGTTGCACTTACCTTGCTAACAATACTGCGGTCCAGGTACTAATAGTGGGTCGGAGTGAGAAGAAAGAAGTAGAAAGAAGTAAGAAGTAGTCCAGCGTCTTAAGAACACAACATTGCATACTCACGAAATCGCTACAACGTTGAAACCGAAAACGCGGCAGATTGTGTGCTAGCCAGCAAAGCCTAGCAGCGTCTTTTTCCTGGAGCCGATGGAATTAGGGACAAAGCGGCAGTATTGGCAATAACTAATATGATGAATGCCAAAGCAAAACTCAGTATGAGATGAGGTGGAAACCTATTTCAAAGAGGAAACCTGTTTCAAAGAGGAAACCTAGTTCAAAGAAGAAACCAGCTCCAAAAGTAAAGGAATAGCAAAAAAGGCAATCACGTCTATAATCAGAGATACACAGGAAGCTGCCAAAAGCTTGGGTGATAGACAACAAGTTCAAGATCGAAAGTTGGTGGTATTTTGACACTGAATTCACCTTTTGCTGAGCTTGTAGGACGTGGAGCTCTTACCGGTGGAGCAGCAGGTATAGCCAATGCGGTAAACGGAGCAAGTGCAGCCGAGTGACAACTGGCACAAGCCAAAAAAAGTTGTATTGAATCTGCCTCACTATGCCCTTACGGATGTCGATCACCAAATTAAGTCCGCTATTACGTAATATCCACTGAGTAAGTCATAGAAACATCGGTAATAATATTCTATACTTTGACAGTCTTGGTGATCTCTGTCCGCCATCTGATTTTGTAAATTGCCTTTGTGTTGGTAGCGGAATGATGTACGAACATGAAAGATATCCGAAATATGAAAGTGTAGAATGTGGACACTTATGTTTGAAGTTTCTATGTAGACAGCTGCATATAAAAGATAAAAACTGACGATAAAAGAGTGTTTGATGAAATAATTAGAGACAGTATAGAGAAGAGCATTATCATGGATGAATTATTCACTTTTACGATGAGAGAAAACTCTTCAGTGCCAGACGTCGAGTATTTTCCTCCAAAAAAATTCTCTCCTCATAAGAACTGTGCATTTGGACACTTTACATTTCTCACATTCAATGCAATTCCTATATTGGACGATTGTTGGTATTCACGCCACGTAATCTCGAGACCAATAAGATTCAAACTACTGGTCTACCTGTGGCTATTCTTAAAGTGAACGCTCTAAGAGCTGAGCGCAATATTACAACAGGAGCTCACAGAAATGTTCGCAAATTAACTTTTTTGTTGAAAATTCATATATTTGGATTAAATGATCAATTGCTTTGTAAAAAATTCGTATTATTGGCTTGAAAATTAAAGAATTTTGTAGAACAATAATCTTCTTTGTGGAAAATTTATCATCGTGGATGAAAAGTTTTGGAACTAAAAACTTAACTAGTACATTTTCGATAAAAAAAATGGATTATTTTTTATTGAAAATTCATGTTCTTTTCTTTTAAATTCATCCTTTTTTTAATTGGAAATTAAACTGTTTAGTTAAAAATTAGGTAAAAAGATAAAGATGCTTCTAAAAGGAGGAGGAAGAATAAAGAATGAGCTGAAAAATGGTTGGAAATAAAGTTAGAAGAAACAAAAGATAAAACTAATGTAGGTAATGTAAAAAAGAGGGTTAAGAATAGTCTATTACATCACAAGTAGGGTTAGGCACGTCTTCACCGCGGGGAGGTCAATGTTCGCAGGACGATTAGTAAAAGCACGACAGAAGTCCATGGTTTTTCCAGTCGTCCTGCGTACATTGAATTTCCCGTGTAAAGACATGTGGAACCCTACGAGTGATGTAAGATATTTTATTCGAACCCAGTATGTTATGAATCTGTAGATGCCCCAGAAATGTGAGCGTTGGATAGCCGCTTACTGAAATGGCGCGAGAACGCCCTATGAAGTGAATATTTTTTGGTAGTGATTAGGATCACTGACCGAATATTCTTTTGTTTTGTTTTCTCCATTTGTCGAATTTCTTGAGGGCCAGCTCATATATATCCTTTCTATGGTTTTGAGTGTACAAAGATTTACAATTACAAGTGCACCGTAATTGCAGGTAAGATTTCACGGATTCCATTGTATTAGATGAAAACATACGATTGATATGGGCGTCAGCTGTTTGGGTAGTGATTGGTAGTTTCGTATGGCGCGAAATTTTAAAAGGGGTTCGGTGCGAGGCAAATTTTTGTATATATATCTCTACAGTAAGTTTATGAAATCTGACGAAATACATTGTGCGTTATTCAGTGGACTTTTGTGGAACTAATAAACCGGCAGTGCGGCGACGTTTGGAACTAATAAACCGTCAGTAACTGATACTGTTCGGTGAAGGGCTATCTAAACGCTCACTTTTCTGGGGCGTAATACGCTGACCACATTGTGGTTTCGAAGAAAAGATCGGAAAAAGAAAATGAGATTTTTTGATACGCTAGTGAGGTCGGTATTGGGCTATGGCGCAGGAATTTAGGGAAAATAATTTTCAAGAAGGGTATACAATGTGGACATATTACAATTAGAAAAGAATGAGGTATTGGGAAAGGGCTTCAAAATGATGAATTATGAATTCAATGCTAAATCTGCTCTTTATTCAAAAAAGTTATGAGTATGAATGTGAGAATTACAATAATAGGGATGAAATTATTCTTGAATCACAGATGGAGCAGAGTAGAGCCAGGACTGGGACAATTCTAAAAAAATGCGGAGCCAATGTGGAGAAAGAACTGGATACGGTTTAGTTTCTCATCTGATGACAGTATATTTTCACAACGAAATGTACCTAAAGTGCGTGCATTCGCATAGATTTGACGAAAGGCTGTTTTTTTAATACAAGGGGTACACTGCTCCTTCACGGCGTTTTGGGGGTCTTTGAGGGTTTGCAGGCCTTAGAGCAGCTTTGTTGGCATTAAAAACTTGTATATTGGGACATTCATTGAATCGTTTTCCAAAGCATTCTGAGATATCCGTTTCCAAATTTACAATACGCTTGATATCTTCTATTGAAATTTTAATGTCATAATAATGATTAGTTGTGGTATTGACAGCCACCAATTGGCAGAATTCATTGTGCATACCGATACGTGCCATGATCCAACCATCGATTACTCCTACATGATATGCATCGCCGGGACGTATATCCCACTTAGCAGTTGGAGTAGCCTGATGATATTCAAGATCAGGTAATTCAATAACTTCGTTTGATCCTGCAAGAACAAATGTTATAAGTATTCAAATAAATATTGTACACTGTGTGACGGGCTATTTCGTTAACCTACACAAAACAAGAAAAATCACTTTAAAACTAGCTTATAGAATCACTAAGGGGAATGAGTTCAGACCAACGAATCAAAAAGTCAATTGTTTGTGAACAGTTGTTCAAATTAGCCGAGAATATAAGAGTTATACGGCTAATTTAAATTGATTACTTTTTTTTTTAATTGTACTTACTTTTTGCTAAAAATTTCGTTTGATTAAGTCAATAACATTTATAAATCATTAACCAAATAAAAACATCGCATCACCTGTCAAATTGGAGGTTAGATAAGTTTGAAAGGAATAACACGACTTTCCAGACTACGGGAGACCAAGATTTAAATTCTCCATTTAAATTTATTCATTTTTCCTCTTTGTATTTCCTCGATTTCGTATTCATCTCGAGCGAAATAAAGGGTGAGTAAATGATCCACCTCAACAACTGTCAAATTCTTCTGGACCGTCGGTACCATCACAACACGGGACTCCATGGACTAAGAAGAGGAGATTCCCTAGCACATGCGCAGTGGATGAGATTCCGGACGGCAAAAGAGTGCTAAGGAAGAAACATCAATAGCCGGAGGAGAGCATGCGCGCTAGTGAATCAGTGCGCCCGTAGCGACGACGTTGACTAGAGCAGAATAAGGGAGCTTGCGTCACGAAACCTAAGATCGGCTGTGCGCCACCGCTGTGGCGGGGCCCGAACTGGTAGACGTCTCTCTCTTCCGATCGCCCCTCTCACTCGTTGTTTGCAGTATTCACTCACGCGTGGCGTCCCCATCGCCCTGGCGAGACGAGGGACGATGACGCCGCACTATTCATTTGTTTCTCTGAACTCGCACGGGAACTTTCACTCGGACGAATTCCATCCATTTGAAGGATATTATCAATAATTGGAGAAATTTAGTAACACGAGAGGGACGAGGAGAGGAGGCAGGATTCTGACAGGTAGGTGCCTTTTACTCGCTTTGAAATTGAAAGTTAAATAATACATTGTGGTTCATCGTCATGTGCCGAAATGGTAGGCACACGCCGTTAAATATTGTTGGTGACTGACCTGGGTCAAGGTAAGTAATTCGATTAATTTCCTTTCTTTCTTTTCCGCAAGTGTAAATGTTTACGGGTACTCGTAGGCCCTGCTAGTAGAGCAATGTGTCAGTCTCTACTTATTTAATATTTCGGAATGTTTGACGGATCACGTAGGACCACTCCATATTAAAATGAAATTATCGCAGTAAAATTTCAGCCTAATGGTGCAGATGACCACTCTACATAACTCGTTAATAGAATAATGAATTTAATTACGTCAGTTTACAGTGGAAACTGTAAACAGATTTACTTTAAACTAATTATATAAATCTCAGTGGTTATTTGGTTATCTTATTATTTATCAACCCCTTCTTCTGCGCTTCTACGTACATCGCCACTCTTCCGGAGCAGTCGGAAAAAATAATGTAGTTACATAAATCAAATCATTACTCAAACTTTTTATAGTTTTTGAGAACACTATCTGACGCCCTTCAGGCTATTATTGGACTCATTCCGAGTCCACAATAAATTAAAATCTTGACTTGAAAAATTAACTAGAAAAAAGCAGGTTATAACTGATATATTGAATTATTTTAGTAAATCATAATTTGTACCTCGCGCTAGAAGAATAATTTGCTTTATGATTAAAAATGTTTTAAAATCTAAGATAATATTGTTATGAATGATGCTAAATAGTTTGAACAATTAGTTTTATTAAAGTTAATGTATTATTGTGTCGCTCTAAATAAAAAGTTAATAATAAGTTGAAAAATTCGGGGAAAATTGCATCCTTCTGGACATTATCTTCAAGAAGATAGTTCTAAACAATATTAAATTTTTCAAACTATTATGTTTGCTGAATTGCATTGATTGTTTTCTCACTCTAAGTAAAAAGTGGACGAACAATTTAAGGCTTCAGAAAAACCGCAAATTTCTAATATTATGCAAGGTGCGTATTGATAAAAATAATGCCAATTTGATTAAAAAATTATTTTTTGAGACTTGAATCAATTATTATCTCACCCTCAGTTGAAAGTGGGCAAAAAGTGGAAAATTTTAGAAAAAACTGCAACCTTCTAACATTATTTTGAGAGAGTGTTGTTATAAATAATAATAAGTAGTTTGGACAATTGTTTATGTTAAGTTAAGTAAACTGAAGAAAGAGAGTGGATATTTGGGAATTTTAAAAGTCTCGCGAAAATGTACAAATATTCCTGAATTTTTAAAAATATTTTTAAGTCTTAAAACATTTTTAGTCTCTTAATTTCCTTCTGGACAACTTCAGATACTGTTTCATCTATACCACATTCTAGTTGTAAGGTCAGTCACAACAAACTTCGGCCAATGAAGGGGAACTGGGGAGAGGGCAGATGTGCTTCAAAATTAAATAATGATCATCTCAAATTTCTCCGCGAATCCGGGATTTTCTGTAAAGTGCTCGGATCACATCATATAAGAATAATTTCCCCACAAGGACAATTAAATTCAGGAAAGCAGCGGAATGTCGGTACACCGACCTGGAGAAATTCAGTAAAAAGACCAGAACGTTGTACAATAGAGTGAAAAAAACTTAATTGCCTTCAGACTGAGACATCTAAGATGGCCCAGTACGAATACAACATAACAAGATGAAATGAGGCAGGGATAATGAAAAATCCCTGCATGTATTAGGCCAGTACCCGGCATTAGCTAGACTTAGGCAACAAACCCTTGGAGCCCACAACATGAGACCTGAGAAAATTATAACGCGATTATTGGTTGACATACTGGGCTCCACCTAGAGGTCCGCCAGATATGTATAACTTTCTAATGAACTAAAACAAAGAGCTATTGTCATCTGGAAAATTCCGAATAGGAAATACTAGAAGAAAAAAATTTTACCACAACAAAACTTTTCCCGAAAAATAGCCATGGAGGGACCAGAAGCCAGACGAAAGGATTCCCATTATCTTTTCCCTCTTTGTCATTAAAACAAAAACATACCAATTATCAAAAAACGAGTTGAATCCCGAACCGAAACAGACCAATTTTCAAACACAAAAGAAGAATTTTCAACAAAAGAGTTGAGTTTTCAGCCAACAAAGCACCAAAATCTCATCCAAAATGTTAAATTTTCAAACCAAAAAGACGAATTGCCGGCAAAATAGTTTAGGTTTTAACGCAAAAAATATAAATTTTCAACAAAAAGTTGAATTTACAACCCAAAAACATCAATTTTTAACCCAAAAAGTCTAGTTTTCAACAAAGTAAGTGGATTTTTACCTTAAGAAGACAAATTTTCTAGCAAAATTGGACTATTTAAATTCTTCATCGGAATTAAAGTTTTCCACTCTACAGATGAATTTTCCACCCAGGAGATGTACGTAG
>JAWWEA010310744.1:0-12982 GCA_035222095.1 Andricus quercuspetiolicola | reverse complement strand
AGTGACAAATTTTGAAATAATTTTTGAAATGATTTGCGCTTTCGCATCAGATTGTCAATGAGAACGTGAAACTTAACTAATTTTTCATGAATACTGCTTCTTCGACAGTTATTTCATTGCTTTAGTCATCAGAAATAGTATTGAAACATTGAAAAATTTAATATTTTGAATATCCACTCACGAGATAAAAAAGAAATTAAATAAGCAAAGCTTGGATGAGAATGTGCTCATTCAGCGGGCAGATTTTTTTACTGATAATGCTATTTTTCAATAATAAAACAAAAAGTGAACATTCTATCGAAAAGTGGCCCATGACCAATTTGTACATCTTTTCTAAGTGCACAATTTTTGTTAAGTTATCATTTGTCACATGTTGCATAGTTTTACCGCAAAATGGAATTTCTGATTTTTCATTATTTGTTATGCAAGCAAAATGTGAATTGTCAATTTTTCAAAAAAATATATAAAAGACGTTATAACAAATATAATTTATAAATTTTGAAAAAATGGTCACAAAAATTTTCAAAATGCTTTCATTTTTTAAATTTTTATCCCAAATGGCTTGCCAACGAACGTGACCTTTAGTTTATGACACTAAAGGAGTATACCAAAGGCTAATCGAATCCGTCAATTCTTTCGAAAGTTATCGTACACACAAACAGGCAGACATACAGATGGACAGGCACATTCGCAAAAACGTGTTTTTCGGGTTCAGGAAGCATCAAATTAGTGCATAATTTTTGTAAAGTTATCATTTGTAGCCTCTTGCATAGTTTGACCGTAAAACGGAATTTGTGATTTTTCATAGTTTTTTGTGCAAGAAAAATGTGAATTTTTTATTTTTTAAGAAAATTCAAAAAGCTGTGATGATGATGTTTAGGAAATTCAAAAAGAAACATTTCTTTCCGGACCATCTATCGTACCATGCGTTATTTGGCTGAAAATGTTAATTTTCCACTGTTTTTTTGGATATTGAAAATGATATAAGTCTGAGAATTTTTATTTCATCAAAAAATATGTTTCGCATAAATTGTTCAAATTATTGAGTAATATAAGTGCACCAACATAGAATTTCCAAAATTTCAAAAAAGTGGTTTCGAAAATTATCAAAATGTGCCCACTTTTATGAATTTTTATCCAAAATGGCTGAATAACGAGCCTAACATTCATTTTAGGACACTAAAAGAGTATGCCAAAGCTCAAAACAATATGTTGATTCTCTCAAAAGTTATCGTGCTAACAACTAAAAATCTACAGACAGACTCAGAGACAGATACATTCGTAAAAACCTATTTTTCGGGTTCAGGGGATCTAAAGACGAGATCATTCGACAAAAACGGGGACGGATAATGTCAAATTTCACACAAATCTAATACCTTCTCTGGATGAGAATGTACAAATCAACATAACATTAGAAAATATTTTAGGACTCATTTTAAATCTATGTGAATCCAACAAAGGTTTTTTTTCTCTCTGAAACTTACTTAATACCTTCATAATGATGTTGACAACATTTCTTCGTTCCTTAAATTTATTGATCTAATACAAATATCTCGCAACGACAATCTCGAGTAATGCGTAGTTCATGAGATAAGAACTATTGCGTATATCTCTTAATATCATAAAGCACCAGAATAATTAGTTACATTTTTACTGGACTTCTTCCTTAATAGAGTAATAAATTTTGCTCTAGTCAGAAAAAAATGATCCTTTCTACTCTGGTTTTGTCATTGGCAGTTGGCCTCAACTTTATTGGTAAATATAATAAGATACCTATTTTTTTAGAAATATTTTTCAGAATTCCCCCAAATAACAATTTACCTGAAGTATTCCCCATTTTAACCTGTTTTGAATCAATGGGAATACAATGAAATTCCTTGAAATCATTTAAAACGTTTGGATCCTATGGAAATCCCTTCAAATGTTGAAAATTCCGCAACATTTTTGAATTTTCTTCCAAATCTGATGAAATTTTTAAAAACGTTGAAAAATCTTCTATAACTTAATTACAATCTTATAAAATTTCAAACTAACCTAGCTGAATGCTTTGTAAATAAAAATAAAAGCATAAAACTGACGCGTCGTCAAAAGTGACATTTGCGGCTTAGGCTTACATATTTTTCGAAGTGTGATTAGAAAAAATCACTTGATTTTCCGAAACTAAGCCTGGCTGACGTAACCAAATTGTTTGCCTTGCTCTGACTTGTGAAATACAAATATCTCGCAAGGACAAGCTCGAGGCACATATAATTCATGATATAATAACTACGGTATATATCGTATTCTGTAATAAAACACCGGAATAATTATTACACTATTAAGTCAACCCCTACGAAATCATGAATAATTTTTTGTTATGTTATTTATTACAGTTTCTATTTATAAATATTTCATTTCAAGATTTTTTGCTCTTTTATTTGCAAACAATTATTTACCAATTCAGTTTTACTAATGTGTTTTTGTTTATAGAAATATTTTCAATATGAGTACAAACTATGCTTTTTTGGAAATCAAAAATTGAGAACCAATTCAAAAAGATATGTGAGGATAAATTAAAATTTTTTTTAAGTAATCGCAACATTTTCCAGTGGAAATTTTTTGAATCCTAAATATTTGTTGTGAAATTATATATTTTTGTAGTTTTGTTGCGCTGATTTTGCTTTAAGTTTAATGGATACTCCCTTTCTTATTGCAGAGTTAAGTTTCGAATCCTTACGTCATCGTGAATCTATTGAGCTAACTCATTCTCCGATTAGATCTTCTTCTCCTGCAAGGCCCAGGTCCAGGTCTCCTCGTGCCGGGTTTCCTTCTGCCAGACCTGATTCGCCAGACAAATCTTCTTCCTCAAAGCCGGCTTCTCTAGCCCGGTGCATGGTTCCACCTACCAGGCTTCCTTCTCATGACAAAGATGGATGTGGACTTGAATATTTTGATTTTATTATTCTTACTTCGAAAAAAAATCCATACCGGGCATTCGAACTTCGAAGATACACTTTTCCTGCCGATGCACCAATAAAATTGAGAATAGGACAGAATAAATATGAGCCTATGCCAACCCAAGAACAAATTGTTATATCAACATTTGATGGTGACGTCTTTGCCATCTTGGAAAGTAATAATCTTCTTGCTGGAATGTATACTTTTGATGATGTGTCTTACCAGTACAGTAAACGGGCGAAGATAAACATGAAAAGCGGCGAAGTTACTGGATTGACGGCAGCAGAAATCGTTGAAACTCCAGTAGGTGCCACACGCCCAATAAATAAATTTTATCAAGTAAAACAATACCGAGACTAGCACCGATTGTTCCAATTTAATTTTTTTAAATGCGATACTGAAATATGATACTTTTTATGATCCAAAGTCGGGTCAAAATGTGAGAAGTAAGTTGTAATTAGAAATATTAATAAAAAGTCCGTGTACTATTATTCGCAAGGCTTTCATCTTTCGTTAATCCCTATCCAGTCTTTTTTAGAAGAAAATAAAAAAAGATGCTTTTTATTGGATTAGGAGTATATCTTAGGGGAAAAATTAATAGAGATTTACGTATAATGATTTACCTGTGATTATTTTCTTACAAAAAGGACCACCGTACGGTAGATTGGAAATACTTCCACAATGTTCAATTGCATCAGTTTAAAACAATGAAGAAAGATTTTTATTAACTGTAGTAATCCGCTATTCGATTACTTAATTGATTTATTCATTAATTTGTAATTTTTTATTCATATACTCAATCCACAATTACGTTCCGATATTTTTGGTCGCTTTTCACGTGTTTTTTGTCCCGCCACTCTTTTTTTACTGAATTCATTCGATCATCCTAACTTAAGAATACTACAATTTAAAACAATGTTTGGAATTGATTGATTTCAAATCTTCAAGTTTCAATTCATTTATTTTTCAAGCTTTTGATTGATAATCATATAATTTTTAACGTTTTCAAAACGATTATGCTAAAGAAACTGCGGAGAAATTAGAAATCACAGAGGTTGAAGCTTCAGATATAGTAGATTATAAAAATTGGTTAAAAAATTTGTATAAAAAAATGCTATAAGCAAAAAATGGCTGGACAAAAATTTCAAAAATGTCAGAAGTAAGGTTTCACAATTTCTAAATATTTTTAATTTTAACATGATAGTAACATTCCTGGCGAAACCATTACGTACCCTTCTATTGATGACACAAGAACACACACCTTTATTTTGAAAAAGATAAATATTCCAGTATCTACTACTACACAAGAAGTTTACACAGATAAAATACCTTTTACTATCATCATTATGATTATGGAAATTATTGAAATGTTTATGAATAACAAAAATGCAGTTTTGGTTATGAAGTAAACGAATTTTGTATTCATGTAACGTTTTTTTATTTATTTTATTGATATTAAGTGCAGAATGGAATTCACATATTAGACTACTTAAAATCATAGACCGGTTTTCGCTCTACGACCTTAGAACACAGAATTTGCATATTATTATCTATTATTAACTGCACTGTTTTAATTGATTATCTCAAAAGCAATATTTTGAAGTACTTCCCTTTCTGCACTTATCGATTCAATTAAAGTTTTAATTTTAGTAATCTCTGTACGTTGGCTTTAATTCGTAAATAAATTTCAACATAATTTTTGCAGCCTATAACAAAAGTTTAAGAAATGTGCAAGATTTCGAATTTCATCAATTCCGTAAACATTTCATAAACATGTTATAAAAAATTGAAAAAGTAGCGTACTGGTAACCTAAAAATGTGTAGCCGATTTAGAATTGATAGACATAGAGCATAGTTATCCGCGATCAAAAAGGGTGTTAAAAGATTTCTTGCTTGCAGAGTGTTTAAATTTTCCTGAGTTTCAATGTTTTTACATACCTGAAAGTCAAAAATGTTTTTCCAATTTTTCGCGGATTTTTATCAATTATTCCTTAAGAGATATTTCATTTTCATTTCACCCCTGGTTTCATAGCAAAATGGTTAAATAAGTAGAAAAAGAATTTCTTTCGAGTACTTGAGAACTTTTTAGTAGCGAAAATGCACTAGAAATAAAATTGCCAAGACCCAGGAATCGAAACTGGAAACATAGCAAATTTAGAAGAAACTGTATTTTGATATTGAATGAAATTATTCGCATACCTTATGGCTTTAATATTTTTCTCAACATGTGTGGGGTTTTTTACCACATAAATATACTAGAAAAAACGAATTGAAGAGATCCGAAAATTGAAATTAGAAGTGCAGATAATTTTCAAAATTCAAAATTTGGTAATAAATAGAATTATTTCCTGTTATTATGGTTTTATAATTTTTTCAACCATTTGTGTAATTTTTTTCACAGAGATAAACTAGTAAAAAATCGGTGATAATTCTATTACATACTAAATTACAAATTTTGGAAATTCTTTTCAATTCTAACTCCGACTCCTAAATGTTATAGATTTTTTTCTGGCATACTTCTATATTGAAAAATTTGAAAGATTCTCGCTTTTCTTTTTTTTATTAATATTGTTGGTAGTTGTAGGGTTGATCTGAAAGAAGAAATAAAGAGCCTAGTGAAATCACAAATTAGACTCCCAATGAGGATCCATTTATGCATATAGATAGTAGACATAAAGTCAAATCATAGTAATTAAAATTCTTTTATCGCAAGTCTACAAGATACGCATCTATATATATTCTAGTCATGATATTTACTATCTCTCTAACTGCCGGACCTATTTCTGCATTTAGTGAAAAAGATCACAAGTCTTATCCATTTTTCTATCAATCGAACAAAGTTCTATGTTGTCCTTTTTTCTTTTGTCCTCTCCAAGTTCTTTAAAAATTTAATTGCTTTTCCAAGTATCATCGACACTTCATTTTTCTTGTGACTTGCCTTTATAGTTTCCAGTTTCTTCTTCCCTTCTTCCGGATCCTACTGTATTTTCTCTTTCTTCAAAAAATTCATATAATAAGATGATAGCAGTGAAATGAAAAAATGAAGAAACACGTTACATAAATACAAAATTCGTTTACTCACATTAACAAAATGTCATCTTTGTAATTCATGATCATCTTAATAATTTTAATTATAGTAATGAACAGAATTTATCAAAATTATTGAATAAAATATTGTGTTATTGAATGATATTGGCTTAGATATTAAACCATTTATATGAAACATCCTTCACTGCTTCTGTCGTAAAACATTTACGTAGTTCTTTGTAATGGTAATCATATTCGTCGGAAATATATTGTCTAACTTTATTCGCATCTTTGATTTTCTTTTCATTTGTAGGTATTTCATCTATATAACCTTCTTGTGATTGACTGTTGGTATCATATTCAAATTGAAGATGTTTAGAAATTTAAAATCTTGCTTCCGATATTTTTGAAATACTTTTTCAGTCGTTTTTTCGCTACTAGCATTCTCCATACAAATTTTTGCAACAATTTTTGTAATCTACTACATCTGGATCTTCAACCTCTGCAATTTCGAATTTCTCTGCAACTCTTTTAGTGATTCCAATAAAATATTGTGGAACATACACCCTGTAAAGTCTCTTCACTAGTCGCTTAATAAGAGCAAAGTCTCTATCGCAAGGAAGAAAGGAAAGAATAGGACAAATTCTAAACAACGCTCAAGAAAAAAGGCACCTTGCAGTGATTCGCGAGTGTAAAGAACATGAAAGTAAAGTCAGGCTGAAACATTTCACGCAACAAGCACAAGCTGAGCATCAAATCGATACAGGAAGTAGCATTTAATATGCCAAACCGACCATCATCATGAATATATTGTTTTTTTCGCGAATCACTTTTTTCATTCATTACAAATAAATGTTCGGCAATCACTCATTACGTATTAAGAATATATGATTGTAAACCTTCAGAGTATAGTCATTCTACAAACTTTGAAAATTATACAATTTTCAATTAAAAGTGTAAAAAATATATAAATTGAAATTTAAAGATTTAAAATTAATCAATTTCAAACATTGTTTAAAATTGAAGTTTTCTTAAGTTACGATCAGAAAATTAATTCATTAAACAAAATGACAAGACAAATAACATGCGAAAAACCACCAGGAACATAGGAACCTAATTGTGGATTGAGTTTTTGAAAGGACCAATTAAAAATGAATGAACAAAATAATTAATTAATCAAGTCGTCAATTATTACAGTAAATAACAATCTCCCTTTATTGTTTCAAACAGATGCTGTTGAATACTGTGGAACTATTTCCAATCTACTTTCGGGTGGTCGCTTTTATAGTAAAATTATTACAGGTAAATGATTATTGTATGTGAATCTGTGTTAATTTTTCCAATGTGATATATATTCGTAAGGTAGTAAAAATCATCTTTTTTATTTTCTTCTAAAAACCTTTGGCTCGGGATTGACGAAAGATTAAAGCCTTGCGAATAATGGTGCATCGATTTTTATTATTATTTATAATTACAGCTTACTTCTAACATTTTTATCTGACGTTGGATTACAGCAATTATCATATATTATTTTTACATTTGAAAAAATTGAGTCGGAACTATCACTGCTAGTTTCGTTATTGGTTTATTTGATAAAATTTATTGATTGAGCGTCGGTAACCTACTGTAGCTTCAGCGGTTTCTACCGCCGTCAATCCAGTAACTTTGCCGCTTTTCATGTTTATTTTCGCCCGTTTACTGTACTGACAGGTCTCATCATCTGAAGTATACATTCCAGCAAGAACATTATTACTTTTCAAGATTGCAAATACTTCGTCATCGAAAGTTGATACAACAATTTGTTCTTGGGTTGGCATAGGCTCATATCTGTTCTGTCTTGTTCTCAATTTCATTCGTATACCGGCAGGAAAAGTATATCTTTGAAGTTCGAATGACCGGTGCGGATTTTTTTTCGAAGTAGGAATAATATAATTAAAATATTCAAGTCCGCATCCATTTTTATTAAGAGAAGAAAGCCTGTTAGGTGGAACCATGCACCCGGCAAGAGTAGCTGGCCTTGAGGAAGAAGTCCTGTCTTGAGAGACAGGTCTGGCAGGAGGAATCACGGATGGAGGAGATCTGTACCTGGACCTGACAGGAGAAGAATAAGACCTAATAGGAGCATAAGTTAGGCCAATAGGTTTCCGATGACCTGAAGACTCAAAACTTAGCTTAGTTTTGGAAAATAAAGCTATTTTTTCTAATCGCGCTTCAAAAAATATGTAAATCTGAAACGCAAATGTCACTTTTGACGAAGGCTATGTTTGATGCTTTTATTTCTATTCAACAAGCATGTACCTATGTTAGTGTAAAATTTGATGAGGTTTTAATTAAGTCATAAAAGATTTCGCACCGTCTTGAGAAACTGACAGATTTCATAGGAATTCAAAAATTTTATGGAATTTTTAAGATTTGAAGGGATTTTGAAAGGTTTCAAACAATTCAAATGATTTCAAGTAATTTCATTATATTTAAATGGATTTGAATTAGCTTACAGTAGGGGTTTCCTAAGGCGAATTGCTATTTGCGGAGTTATTGAAAATATCTGTAAAAAATGGGTATATAACTATATTTACCAATAAAATTAAAGCCAAATGCCAATGATAGCACCAGAGTGAAAAGGATCATTTTTTCTGAATAAGCCAGATTTATTACTCTATTATTGAAGGATTCCATTAACAATGCACCTAATTATTCTGGTGCTTCATAATATCAAAAGATATACGCAATATTTCTTATCATATCAGATACGCATGTCTTAAGATTGTTCTTGTAATACATTTGTATTAGATCAATAAATCAAAGGAACGAAGGAATGTTGTTGACATCATTATGAATGTACTTATTAAATTTCAAAAACAAAAAAAAGCTTTGTTCGATCTGCGTGGACTTAGAAAGAATCCCGTAATATTCTCTAACATTATATTGATTTTTTTAACTAAGCTTACTTATTAGAAAAAAATAATATTGCATTTCAGTTTAAGGACAGAAGCTTTGAAAAAAAGATTAAATGTATCTGTCACCTTTATTTCTTACTCTCTACATTTACATCCCAGACATTTACTACTCGTCAGCAAAAATCTAACTCGTTTGTTTAAGTTAGCCATTTATCAAATTAAGTGACATAATGTTGTGAATCAGTCAAATTTTCCCACGTCAAAATGCTGTGAACACCTGGAGAAGAAATTGTTTCAAAGCGGGATGTCAAAGATAAAATGGTCCTTATCCAGTTTTGCACCTTATGTATTATAAAACTACTTATTTTTTTACAAAAGCATTAGAATTTAGTAATGCTTTTTTCAGCGAACATTTTTAAAAAATATTCTCACTAGAATTTGAGTACACTCGAAAAACGATTTCAGCAAACCTGCTTTGTGTTTTTAAAAAATTGAGGCCACGCGACGAATTCTGATGACAAGAGTGGCAAGGGGATCTGTCGTGATTTGGAAAAACACCGTTAATTTTGAAATAATCACAGTTGAATCTGGATTTATTGTCGGTTTTGGGTCTGACCTTGACATTAAATTCAGAGTATCGGAACTATTTTGTCTTTCTCCTGTTTCTCTCTCTGTTTTGTCACGCCTGGGTGCACACCACCGTTAACTGCAGGCGTAAATCATAGGTGGCCAACTACGGCACAAAAAGATGCGAGAAAATGCCGTAACTGTATTTATTATAAGTTGCAGAATGCAAAATTATTATTGAAAGTATTTATTTTTCATTGTCAATAATGCTATAAAAGTACAAGAAATTACATGGTTGAAAAATGCAATAGGTAAAAATGAGCATACATATACACTTTCCGGCTGTGTTGCATCGATTTTTTTCCAATTTCCTCTTTCCTTATGTCTTGATATTCATTCATAGCTTCCATATGATTTATGTGCATCATATACACTTCGAGAGGTGCATCTTTTTCTTCAATTCATATTTTTATCGCAGGTGCTCCCTCCAACCCCGGGAAAACAAATTCTTTGGTTCTTAAATTTATGTTACTTTTAAATTTATCAAGAATGACCATTCCCAGTATGCAGAGCCTTGATCAAGATGGGATCATCATGAAGACAATTTGTATAGTCCCCGTGACAAGCTGCACATTTGTGAAGATTTGTCTCTCTAATAGAATCGTATTACCCCCCACTAGGGCTTTCAAGGCTACATAACTGATCGGCAACATTGGATATTTTTTTAATCTATCCATGTGTTGATTTACAAATTCTCCTGATATACATGTTATCTCAGCCCCAGTGTCTATTAGAGCTTTAATCATTATTTCACTCATCCTTAAGTTTGAAAGCTAATACATAGATTTCTTGCTTTCGCACATCACTTCTTTATCATCCTTCAGGTCTTCTCGTGGATCGTTTAAGCCATTAACTTGAAATAATATATCGTGTGACGCGTATTCATCTTCATACTCATTTGAAGACACGGCTCCTCCCCGTTTCCCGGAGCCTGCAAAGTTGGAAAAGAAGTTTCTTTCTGTGTTTTCCTCCTTCTCACATTCAAAGTTAATGTTTTTTATCTGATAGGCGGATGGGCGTTGCTCTCTCCATCTATCTTTGGGTTCCGATTGTCATCCTGTCCATGTACCTCTTTGTTGATTTGCTATCTGATTTGTCCGATTTTAAGTGCTTGATTGAGGGTGTCCAGGTGTTTTTCCATACATTGCTTCTGATCTTGGTGCTTGCCCCCCATTTCAAGGTGTTCGCCAATTCGTTGTTTGTGGCCCCGCGTTTCAATTTTACTTCATTGTTCTTAGTCGTCATTCATTATTTTCAGGACAGTTTGAGTTAGCATGACCAATTTCGGCTAAGTTTTCTAGTAGATCGATGAGCTGTTCCACTTTGTCAATGACCCTTCCTATGATCGCGTATTTTATTTCTCAGTTCAAATTCCGCGATAATTTTTATATGGTTTCTTCATTTCTCCTCTATTGTTTTGCACCTCTGTGGATCTAGATCAGATTTCTTCCCGACTAGGTCTAGCCATTTTGGCCGAATCGAGACACGTTATTTCCACTAAATTTCTAACTTTTCTCTTAGCACTATTTTCACTTGTTTTCCTTTTTTCCCCTCTTAGTCCTCAATTTTCACTTTCATTCGTCAATCGAGTCTCCTTTTCTTTCTTTTTTGTACTATTCGAAAATTCTTTTATCCTCTCCTAGTCACTCTTTAAGAACCTTTTCAAACACTGTTTTAATGTACTTTCTTGTCCATATACTTCACTTTTATCAATTTGGTCATTCATGGCGTTTGTCTTCAATACTTTTTTTTAATTCAATTTCTTATCTTCTTTCTTTTTAATACGTAACTTTTTTGTTATTTACAGTTTTTAGGTTAATTTTTTTCCAAGAATCTTTTCTCACACTTTCGCTTTGACCTTATTTTTCTTCATTGAATTTTTCTTTTCACTTTCTCTACATAGTTTTTCATTTTCTAAAAATTCGTTCAATTTTTCCATTACATTTGGAATATTTTTCTGACTCCTCGGTGGTTGAAGTTGAATTCTCCTAAACTCTTTCTTTCCTAACAACCTACCTAGCGCCTCCCGTGTACTCATTTTGATACACTTGTCCCTATCTGACTCTTCATACAATAATTCTTTTTCTTAAAAGCGTCAATTTTTCTCTAAACAGAGTGATTTCTTCTTGAATACTGTACTTCAATTTAATAATTCCTCGAGTCCCACGTTCCAACGCCAATGAAAGCTTCTTTTCTCTTTTGATTTCACTGAAATTATTTCTCTTGTAAAATAATTGAGTCTAACGCACTTTTTTACTCAAGAATCTAATTTCTAATATTTAGCAAGAGTACTCGGGAGTTGAAATGAAGTATCCAATTCGATTTCTGTACAGAATCTCATGAATTGGGTATTTATTTCAAGTAAAACATATTGAAATAGTCTTTTATAATTTTCTTATAGGAGTCTTTCATAAGTCGAACATATAATGTCTTCTTAGAGATTTTCCGAGATTGACGAGTTTATTTTAAAAAACTCATGAAATTTCGTTTATCAAAATTTATAGTTTATATTTTATTTTTCATAAAGTCGAAATTGCACAAAAAATTTTCCAGCAGAAAATTGTGCTCTTCGTTAAGCTCTATATGCTCATATATTTTTAATGTTTTTTTTTTTTAATTTGAGTTTCAGATAACCTTTTGCGTCATTTGGTCTTGAATTACGAGCGAGAAATACAAAATCAAGGGTCTCGTCGGTAATTGCATCCGGGACCTCAATTACCGAAGATTTTCTCTAGTAAACCTGAAAATTCTTGGAACCCTCGAAACTAGACCGAATTTTTCAATTTTTGAACAGATAAGTCATTGTTTAGCATAAGATGATTACATATTATTACGCAAGAATGTCTGCACAATTTTAAAAATTCAAAAGCTAATTTCTATGTGTCTCCATGCTCTATTATTTCATAAGCACTAGAGAAGGGTGCCAAGAATTGGGAATATGCCAAGAATTGTTGTCAGCCAAATTAAAATTTAAGGAATTCAAATTAGATCCAAATCCAAATCCAAAATCCTATTTAACGTCCAATAAATCAAATTGATAAAAATTCCTGCAAAAATACAGAAAACAAACGACCAAGTTTGGACCACAACAAACCAACAAAAAATTTCAAAATAAAAATGCTCCTACTGCGATCTGAAAAAGTCCAAAAAAATTTCTTTTCCCCAGACAAAAAAACAAAAAAGAGGAAAGAAAAATGAGAAAGTGATGAGTGTGCTGTAGGAGTGCCGAAACGTCGGTAATGATTTTTATTTTTATTTCTCTCTTTATTGTGATTTGTTGAAAATTTAAAAAATAAAAAAAGACGAAAGAAAGAAAAAAGAGAAGGAAAGAGATGTGGTTGGTTGCCTTCTCATTTTTCTTTCCTCTTTTTTGTTTTTTTGTCTGGGGAAATGACATTTTTTTGGACTTTTTCAGATCGCAGTAGGAGCATTTTTATTTAAAAAATTTTTGTTTGTTTGTTGTGGTCCGAATTTGGTCGTTTGTTTCCTGTCTT
>JAWWEA010306072.1:0-13005 GCA_035222095.1 Andricus quercuspetiolicola | reverse complement strand
TAAAAATAAAACAAAAACGTCCTTACGTAATATGTGAACGATCCCTATGGGCGGCGCTCGAGAGGCAGCATCATGAGCGTACCGAAGGCTACCGAACGCTTATTTTCACACATTAAAAATTTGAATCACACTTTCTAATCTACATAGTCTTATAGGTAAAAACCTAAGCTTTCTTTTAAGACAAAAAAACCAGAAAAAACCTGTCTTATTTCGAAGAAAGTCAAATTTCTTTTGAACCTTCAATTTTGCAGGTCAAATATTTATTTCTTGAAGAAATGCCTAGGGCCCATCGAAGTGTCGTGAAAACCCCGATCGACACTGTACCAGACAAAATTTTTTTCATCGCTATTGCAATAGTTGAAAATCGGACAATTTTGACTTTTTGAGTGGGTACACTTGAGAAATAACGCTCCATATATAAGTGTCTCAATGGAGTTAGCTTGATCTGCGCATGCTGGAAGTATGGACACACTGTGCAACCCCCACTGCTACATGCATACGTATTTCTATCGCGATCGCAGACGAGTCTTCACTTGTTTCTGCGCTGCTGTCGAGTGTACAATCATTGATAAAAATGGGACTGGCTGCAATAAATGACTGGTAAATGATCAGAACGCTGTCAGTACCATCTCTATCAGAGTCGGTCTATAATGAGTCTTAAATGTCGACTTTCGAACGTATATGCGTATTTGACGTCATACGCACGTTATTGCCGAATATCCGAACAGTTTTGCCATTACGAATGTTTCGTTTTTTCGCTGCAAATATTGGTAACAACGTGCGTATGACGTCGATTACGCATATACGTTCTAACGTCAACGCTAACGACTCTCATTGTGGACTGATCCTCATTGTGGACCGGCCCTCTATGACTGTGCACTTGATAGCGTCGGAGGAGCAAATGAAGGCTCGTCTGAGATGGCGATCGAAATACGTATGTATGTAGAGTGGGGGGTCACCCCCGTGTGCCGATACTTTGAGCATGCGCAGATTAAGCTAAATCCATTGGAATCACTCGTGCATGTAGGTGTCTGCGTTTGTCGTTTTTCACCTAACACTCAGCCATTTTTTAGCATATTGAGAATAAACACTTACCAAATTTCTGCAAACTATAAGTTTTAATTTCGATTTCAGTGAGAAAACCCCTACACAAAATACAGCTACGGGATCAATTTCAATGCTCGTCAAATAGATACGCCTTTTGAATCCACCTGAAATAAATATTTGCGAACATCAAGTGCTTGCATCAATATCAGAAGAGATTAAAAAAATACAAACTCCAAATTTTCACTACTTTCCGCATCGATGTTGAAAGTGTCATTGACAACGAACAACGAAATATGTTCAGTAGTTTCCGAGAAAAATGATTTTGAACCAAAAAAAAAATTTCCTTACGTAACTCAAAAAGTACTCATTTCTTAGAATTAAAGTTGTGCATATCGTCAATTCATAAACTTTTTCATTTTAATTTCGGAAGTTTGAAGAATTCTTATTTGAAATTACTAAGTTATGTAGTCAGTTTTAATTACAAACATTGAAATTTAGAACTGCTGAATCGTGCAGAATCGTGCAGTTTAGTTTAATTGTTCGAACCCTAAAGATTGTACAATTTTCAAGATTAACTTGGAAATCGTCAGATTGCGAAGTCCTTAATTTACAATTGCTCAAATTTCAAGAATTTGTATTTAAAATTCATAAATTAGTAACTGCTAAATAATAAACATTTCAATTTAAAACCCTTTGACTATGTACATTTTAAACAAACAAAAGCATTAAAATTTATACAAATTCAACTAATTTATATTCAAATCATGAAGCTAAAACATAAGATTGAAATTGCAGCCTTCATAAATTTAAACTCAATATTCTGATATTTAATTAACAGTACTTAACGTAATCGTGCAACTATTATTATTTAAATTTTAAATAGTGTAATTCGGAGTACTTTATTGAGAATTTCTATTTATGCTTGGAGACGTAAGCAATTTATAAAGCTTGCATTACAATTATTTTAATTTGTATAGTTGGTAAATGTAAATGATTGTTCAGCTATCGCGGATTTTGGGTCAGAAATTTAATTCGAAAATAAGCGATTAATTATTAAGAGACTCTAAAACAAAATTATCTGTATTTAAGCCTTCAAAATTATTAACGGATTGCCGCAAGTAGAGTAAAAAAATTAGAATTTATCAATACACTGTATTCATATAAATACCAATTGTAAATTTGTATCATTTTTTCAATCACGTGTGACAATTGGATACAAATACTGTAACATAAGACAACCTGTATGGATTCTATGAAATCATTCTTACTGTAGATAATTTTTTTGTACTATGAAATAATTTTTGTGATTCAGGAGAAAATATCAAAATTTCATTTCTTGATCAATTTTTAGTAGACTCACAACTTACTAGAATTTACACGTTCTGATAAAGCAAATTTTTTATCCTTAAAATAACGAGTAACTATACTTTTCTACAGCACAATATCAAATAACTAAAGTGATCTCTATACCTGAGGATATACTCCTTCGTCCAGTTGAGAGATAAGAGGCAAGAGTCATGAAAAAAGTTGGAGAATGCTTTGCCCACGGGGTGATACTTTCAACACAAAGACCGCGGAATTTAAAAACCAAAACATAATTTCATTAAATATTAGAGAAGTCTGCTTAGAATGACTGGGTTTTTCCCTAAGTATGGAGTGTTTTACCCACTTGTATCCCAAATTACTATTTTACACGTAGTAGAATTCCTAGTAGCTCCAAACTAACAATTTTTCAAATTCTTTAACTTAAATTTAATATGTTTTTCATACACAATCAGGTCAAATAATTGAACCCCAGAGAGGTTGATGCATTGATGCGTTGCACAGTATTTAATGACGAAACAAGGCAGTGTGGATATGAGCATTTTACAACATTTTGGATATTAGATATCTGTGCGTAAAGTCTCCAGATTTTTTTAATAAGAGTTACTTTGGAATTCTAAAAAAGAATTTTCATCCCAGGTTATCTAAATGCAAAACTTCTCATACATAAAGCCACGTGTTAATATAAAACTTTTCTAGAACAATTAAGATTTTTTTTTGGAGCAGTAACAAAATTTTTGAAATCCAAAATGTATATTTTGCACCACTAGTGTTGAATGATTTACTCACTGGTTTTTAATGACGTACCCGCTAATGGTTAGAATAATAAACTTTTCTATTTTTTCTCATAGAACGGATGCAGGAGGATCACAATCATTTAAAGTTAGGATAAAACCTTCAGATGAATTGCTATAAATAACAGTCTGTCTTAGAAATAAATGTCTGGTTTGGATCAAGGCTCTGATAACTCAAACAGTTTGTAAAAGATTTGGCTCCTCCTGTGGGGTTTTTCCACAAGTGACGTTTTCCGGTCGGGATGCACTAAGGCACAATCGTATGGAAGTGCAGGCAAATGCAAGAGCAAAAGAAAAACGTCCTTACGTAATATGTGAACGATCCCCAAGTCAATTTTGTTTTCATTTATGGTTAGAGCTCTTCACTGGTAAGACGAACGGAACCAGTGCTGCCAGACGAGCGGATTTATCCGTTTTTTACGGATTTTCCAGCTTGAGGGAGATTTGAAACGGATTTTGTACGGATTTTCTCATGGAAGCGGATTTTTCCGTATTTTTGGTCGATATTTTACGGATTTTTGACTAAATCGCATGTTTTTTATATTTTTTGAAATTACTCAATCCCATTCGTTTTCAAGTTTCGTTCCGAAGTTTCAGGAACACGCGGAACACGCGAGCCAATACTGCCAATCGTAAAATAGACGAATTCCCCATATGTCTTATGCAGTCTCATGTACCTCAAACCATGTCAAAACAGAACTTCCAAGCAGTGATCCCAACTTGGTAATGTTAGACTATTGCGCTTGCCCGACGCAGCGGTCCACATTGGCCGTCGTTTTGCGCGTGATTCGAAGCGGGCAAAATGAACTATTATTGAAACTAAAATATATAATTCTTATAATTCGCATATAAATGTCAGAAATGACTTAATTTCTGATTGACGTGAGGAAGAAAATATTAATGCGTATACTCTCGAAAAAACAGATCATTTTTGTAGAATATAGAAGTGAATCTTTGTTTTTTTTTTCAAAATATACGCATTATTACTTTCTTTCTAACCTCATTTACAAATTACGTCAGTTTTTACATTTATGTGCAGAATATAATAATTATCGATTTTATTTTCAATAATAATCAATCTTGCCCGTTTTGAATCACGCGCGAAACAGCGGCCAACTTTAGTCAATTATGCAAGCACAATAATCTCACATGCTCAAGTTGGGATCACTGCTTTCGAGAACTTGAGTCACGTTGAGTTAAAAAAACGACAGAATAATCCACCTCAGTATCTCGTTTTATATTGCATGAAAACTTTTAAAAACGTTGATTTAAGCTGCGAAAACTGTGCAAAAATGGAAAGTGATGACCAATCCAATGACGGAGATCAGGAAAATCCTGGAACTTCTACTAAAAATTCTCAGAAGTAAGTTTCGCAGTAAATTGTTCTTAACCTTAAAATTTGCTAACATGTTTATTCATTTTCATTTCGTAATAAATCAACGAGCCAAACGATTTTGCTATTCCATTCGCACAAATCAGATATGTAAGAAGTTATGTACATGAAATATTCTCGAAATTATACATACGTGGAAATTGATTGATTTTCAAATTTATTTTTCAGGAGAAAAGCAGAAAAGAATATTTTCAATCCGAAGAGACAGAAAAAAGCCAAGTAATTTTCATAAAAATCTTTTAAGAAAAATGTTGAGTGTAAAATTGATATGAAAAATTTCTTCACAACTTTTTGTATAAGACTGTTGAATAATTTATTTATTACACTCGAATTCTCATATAATTCTTCAATCCGAAAACAATATTTTATGAAAATTAGGACTGATAATGAAATTTTATTCAGTAAAATATGTGTAAATTTTGAAAATTGTTTTCTAATAACTATATTAACGCGTAGTATTATGATATTTATAAAAAATTTTCAGCTAAAAAAATGCTTGTCAATGGAATGTTTTTTAAATATTTGATTTTCCAGCTCTGGAGGTAGCCACACTTACCGAGTTCAATGGAAAAAAGAGTATGTTTGGTGTTGTATGAGTTCCAAAGGTAAGAATTGTAGAAAAAGAAATTTTGTTTTGAATGCGTACGTCGAACGTATTTAATGTCAAAATTTGAATTGAGTCAATTAAATATATTTTTCTTCGCAATTTCTACATACGAACTGAATTCAAAATATGAATTTAATCCGGATCATGTCGGATTTTAACTTATAATTATTGTTATTTTCAAACTGAACAACGTATTTCAGACAAATACCATTTCCACTGCTCGCTTTGCATGAAGGACTTGCTCTGCATATCTGATGGGATTACAGCTGTCAAAAGACATTCTGTGACCAAGGAACATCAAAAATCACAAGCCACAGCAAAAAACCAAATCAGCATTGCCGACATGTACAGAGGACAATTAGATACAAACACCCGGGCACGAAAAATTGAATTACAGACAGCAATCTTCATCGTTCGCAACAACTTACAAATTGCACTGAGTGACGATTTGATTGATTTTCTGAGAAAGGTGGACATCGATAAGAAGGTTCAATCTGAATTGACGTGCAACCGGACTAAATGCACGGCTATAATCCGAAACGTCATTGGGAAGCACAATTTCAACCAACTTGTTGAAATTCTGAGAGAACAAAAGTTTTCACTTATTATTGATGAGTCTACCGACATCGGTCTCCTAAAACATCTCGTACTCTGCGTACGGTATGCCACGGAGGAAGGCATTCAAGATGATTTTCTCACTCTTTTGGAGGTATATACCTATGCAAATTATAGAAGTTTTCATTTTGAAATAATCGATGATGGGAATTTTATTTGAATACAAAAAAATCTATAGTATAATGATTTTTTAAATGAAAGAAAGTATCTACAGACTAAGTAAAACTATGAATATTTCAAAAAATATACAAGAATATGGAACATTTGCATTGCAAAAATATATAAATAAACGCATTTCGATTCAATTTATTTTGAATACAAGAATTCATGCATAGAGGTTTCTAATTTTTATTAATATTCGTAATTTGACATAATTGGTGAAACATTATGAAAAGTCAATAAAAAAATATATTCAACGTCATGATTATCTATGTATAACGAAATTCACTTCTTTTATAATTAATGACACATAATTTCCAGGTACAAAATTCTACAGCTGACGCACTCCATGCCAAAATTGTGGAATTTTTCGTAACCTGGGACATTCCATTCTTGCAAAATATGGTGGGCTTTGCGTCGGACGGAGCCAACGTGATGTTCGGGGACCACAACTCAGTTGCCGCAAAATTTAAGAAACAAATTCCAACCTTATTTTTGATGAAATGTATTTGTCACTCTTTGGCGCTGTCAGTTTCATACGCGACGAAGGAACTCCCCGCTGAATTGGAAAAACTGCTGTCTGAAGTATACAGCTATTTCAAAAGAAGCAGTAAAAGGCAAATCGGTCTTCAAAAATTTCAAAATTTACTTGACATTCCAGAACATAAAATTCTGAAGTTTATGAAAGTTCGGTGGCTCTCATTTGGTTCATGTGTGAGTCGTTTTTTAGAACAATTTGATGCATTATTCGATTTTTTTAAAACAGAATGCGAAAAGGAAAAAGACAATGTCAAGGCACAAGAAATTTTTTCTCTTCTGAAGAATAGATGGTACAAACATTACTTGCAATTTTTGCACTACATTCTGCCAATTGTAAACAAGAGAAATATAGAGTTTCAATCCGAAAAACCAAAAATCCAGGAAATTCATCAGAAAATGGAAACTTTTTTCAAAGCCATTGTGGGAAATTATTTGAACGAAGAGTATGTTGATCAAAATGACGCAGAGTTCATTGAGTATAATGAACCCACGGAAAGCAATCGTCTCTTCTGGGAACCTCTCCGAAAAGTGCAACTTGGCCCTCTCTTGAAAGCCGATTTGGCCTGCCTCCCTCGATCCATACCAGTCCAAGTCATCGATGCTTTCAGAACACGTTGTCGCGCGTTTTACATCACTCTTGCGAGCCAGATTGAAAAACGGTTCCCCTTCAAAGAAGAAAGTGTCAAAATGCTAAAAGAATTCGCATTTCTCGATCCATCAGACTTGCCAAACGTACGAGACATTTCGATAACTGCTCATTTTCTGAAAATGGACGTCGAGGAAACTCACGAAGAATTCAAAAAACTAAAAAGATGGTTCAAAAATTCTTCTGAAAAGGACCCTCAAAAGTTTTGGCAAAAAATCAAAACTACAACAGCGGGCGACGAGTCTTCGGAATTTCCGTTGATCACGGAAATAATCAAGAAAGTCGAAGTCTTCCCAATTACTTCAGCCGATTGCGAGCGTGTTTTCAGTGCGATCAACCGTAACAAAACGAAAGACAGAGCCAGTCTTGGAACGAAAACGCTGTCTGGAATTCTCTATGGTAAGAATTTCATCAAAAAAGAGAAAAGAGCTGGGAAGAGCACTGACGCATTGGTCAAAATGATGAAGGAGAATATTTATGAAGATTGGATCAAAGGAACTGACGATGTTAACAGCTAGATTAAGATTATTTTTCAGATGTTGTGTTCATGTTTGTTGTCTGCAAAAATTTATTGGAAAAATATACGACACTTATGAAAGAACAGTTTTAATAAAAAGTGATTTTCGTTATAACGTGTACTTTTACAACTTTTGTTGAAGATGTTTGTGAAGCACCATCATAGGTGTACATACCGGTTTCAAACCACAGCTTTTTGACGATGTTCTGAGGTACACAAGGTTCAAAAAACACTACGTTGGTTTGAGTTAGAAACTTTTAACCGTCGTTAATTTCTCATAACGCCGAGTTATGGATTTTCAGAATATCTCAATCCAAATTGGAAATCGATACCTCCCTCAAAGAGCAAACTTGCGTGAATTTTGTCACATAATAATACAGCATATTAATATTAGTTCAAGATTCAATATTGTATAAAAAAATAACTTTAATCAGTAATAACATCATTAAGGGCAATTAATTAGAGTTCATGAGTAATGAATTTCGAGTTGAAACTCAATACACAAATGTGTATGTATGTGGAACATGCATAGAAATGTAGTGTGTCCTGGTCCCTGGGCCAGATAGTTCAAAGATAGCTATCTTTGAACCCCCGAAATCTTAATTTTATGTCAAAATTGTGTTTTTTCTAGTACATACCACGGTGTATAGCAGTAACTATGTACCATTTCGCATAAAAGGATGATTCACATTAAGTTTTATTTTTCTTTATATAATTTTCTTTTTTTTTGCACTACATATTACAATTGATATACATTTGTGCGTGGAATTTTGCAAAAAAAGCATGATTCCACGTGAAAATACAATTTCACGTGTTTGGGAATAAACTCCTTATAGATCAATTAATAATTGCCGCCATGCGCCACCGAGGGTTTTCAAACGCACTTTGATCTTTAATCTCACACGCATTACTACAATGTGTTAGAAAGAGAAGGATGATACCATGTTGCCGCATTAAATAGTGCGCGTTTCGATTTTTATGAAGTTCTATCGTTCTTTACCGCCTACTTATGCAATAAATTTGTATATAATCTAGCGAAGACGAGCATTTCGTCTCAAATTTACATTTTCGCAGCAATTATTCAAAGTTTTGTGGAAATCGGATTTTTACGGATTTTTAGGAACTTCCCCCCACCCTAAACGCTAGTGTATACGGATTCCCCAACGATTTGGTCTGGCAGCACTGATGGAAAGAGATGTCCAAGAGTTGAGCATAGTAAGAAATTCATTAAATCGGTTCTCTTCAACAGAGGAATGTGCTCGTCATGCAATAGCAGATAGAAATATCAGCTGTCTTATGACGAAAACAGAAGGAGATTTTTTTGAAATGTATATCAGGAATGAAGATGGGAATGCCTTGATAAATATTGTGGATGAACCTTTTATCACATCAACAGAAGGATTTTTCCTAGAACCAGGATCACCTTATGTAGAAAGATTTTATGGCCTTCTACTGAGACTCATGGCCTTCGGAGTTTTCAAGAAATGGAACAGCAATATTGTACCGAACACCTCGACTACAGGGATGACAAAAGAAGTAGTAGACCATCTAATGATCGGATACGATCAACTTTTATCAGTACTTGCAACTATCCTTATCGTTGGATATTTGATTTCTGGCATCGTTTTTATTATTGAAATTGTCGTTGTGAAGCTGAAGAAATCCTAATTTTGTGGTATGTAATGAACAAGTCATTATCAGAAACTTGTATCTACTCTGCTTGCTTATTAGATTTTGAAATCCTATAAAATGAATTATGTTAAATAAAATATTCAATCCATTTTTTTTCTATATTCTTGTACTATTTTAAAAGCTCTATTGCTTGAGTCTCAAATTCTTACCTGTTTGGTCATAACCTATTATATTGCGATATTGTAGTTGAAAATTTATTTTAATATTATCATAATTTATATTGAATGTTAGTTTCAAGGATATTTTTCAACGCCTGGATGCAGTCTTCAGTTTTAGTTAATTAAATATTAGGAAGTTTTGACTAAGGCAGAAAAGCTTATGCTCGTATGACTGTTAACAATTTTTTCAGACATAATAATAGTGTATGTAGGTTAATTAGTTCATCAGTTGATTAGTTAAATGATTTAATTGATAATTAAGCATTGATATTAGTGTAGTGAATGCCTTTTCCGGTTTCACTACGTTAATATTCTCAGATACCAAAAAAAAAATCAAAAAATTAATAATCAATTTGTAGATAGTGTGAAGTATTATATATAATTTTTCAGTCTTCTTGTCTTTGTGTAAGAATTATTTTAGATTTGATTTTCAATTCTTATATCATTGTATAGTCTTAAACATATTTTTATGAGTAGTTATACTTTATGTTAACTTCTTTTTGCTCTACATGGTATTATATCATTATTTCAAACATCGAGTTTATTCTGAGAGAAGATTTAATTCACAAATAAGCCTAAAATCAATATTTATAACACTGATATGAGACTAAGTCCATGTAGAGAAAAAGTAAACTAACATCGTGCCTTAATTTTTGCTAGCTTATTTACTTAAATTTTTACTTTTGTATTAGCACATGGATTTCAAGTTTGGTATATATTCCTATTTTTTATTTTATAGTGAATTCGATTGAAGTTTTTAAGCATATACGTTTGTTGTTAATTATAGGAAAAAGATATGTTCTTAAATTGACATTCGAATTTGTGGCTTGAATTTCGCTGATATTAATTCGAGATTTTGGGATATTGCAAATAAATCAAGAGATTTCAAATTTCATTACTGAAGAAGGTACATGTAGAAACATTTGGTGTTAAGATTTTATATTATAATATTTATTTTTAGAAAAAGACAATAGAAACGCAGGATGTAGCGTCACCATTGCAAAAACTACTATTGTAAACATAATATTGTCAAAATAATAATTTTTTCAAATAAAATAAGAATTGATTGAATATAATCATCCTCATATCAGAAGAAAGTTTCTATAATCCCAAGAAAAGACTGTGAAATTTAAGATGCCCTTCCCATGAGCATACTATGCATTTCTTCTTTTTTCTATCGAAAATAGAAACACGTCAAACGTAATATAAACTATTTATACAAACCAGTGATTACTTCACTCATTGAGAAAACATAACTAGAACAAAGAATTGTATCCGTTTTCACAAATTTATGATAATCTTGTTTCTATAAACTGAGAAACCGTTCGGGTCATACTTTGGACAATTGAAATAAGTAAATTTTCAAAACTACCTCAATAGTGCTGCAATTTAGCTTGCTCACTTAAAGAAATAGTTTTTATAAAACATCGATTTCGCACATCTTCAAAATGTTAACTTTTCACGCATTTGTCGTCAAGGAGATTCTTTGGTTCCATGATGCCTTCACGTCAAATTGGCTGTCATAAATCAAACAAAAAGTTCTGTTGTAAAGTCAACGTTTCTTCAGTAAAAACATGGCATTGTCGGAAGAGCAAAATGAAATTAAATATGCGCTGGAACGTTAACAGTGTCTGCAAGCAAGCACATATTATAAATTATATACATTAAACATATAATTAGACACTTAAATGACATTCTGAGATAAAACAGAGATAATTATGTCAAAAGAAAGCAGATGTAGCGGGAAACGAATACGGGTCTTTCAGATCCCCAAAAAGTATTTCTTCGTATCTCAGTGACTTTCCATCAACGTCTTGTAAAAATGAATAATATATCAAACTATACAAACAATAGCTTATGTAACTTTTCCTTATGAAAAAATTGAAAAACAATCTAATTTATATTGACATGCATGTGAAGGCTTTTAAATTATTAGCACAAAGCAAAACGTTTTTTTGCCTCAACTGAGCACCATTTTCTAAAATATAGGGATTCCAATATAAATATGTTTTAATTACTTTCTGTACATTATTAGTTTGTAAATAATAATACAAGCTTCGAATAACTTCCATCGTTGCTTAGTAAATTAGGCAGAAAAACACATTATTGTACCTGAACTATTTTTAGAAAAATTAATTTTTCTAGTTGTGTCAAAAGCAATCGATAATCATAAAAAGGAAAATACACACGTGTCTTTTCTATAATAATATTTAATAGCCAATGTTTGTTACTTAGCAACTTCAATACTTGAAAAGAATGTGGCCCTTCAGTTGAAAGTAAGGGATCGGATGTAGCAGACATGTAAATAACTTTGACGTTAATTTTGTGAAATTTTAAAAAGACGAGAAATATTTCAAAAATGCTTCGTTATATATTCTCATCGTTGTTGGTATTTCTTTCAACATTTCACTTTCTTAAATGCAAAAGTAATTTAAATACTTAACAGTGGTTGAAGGGCGTAACAAAGTATATCAGCCAAGATTGCTCCACGCATCAAACACTGCTGATGATCAGCGAAGATCTGTTTAAAAAAATCACAAGCATTGAGAGAATTCTTCGGGAAATCAAACCAATCAGACCAAACATTCACTTTCTTGCGCGAGATGTAACAGAAACAGGAGCCTTAAGGAACTTGAAACAATTTCCAGCTTTTAGATTTCCAAGAACAACTTTCTTCATAATCATCGATTATCAAGATTTAAACATTGCCCAAGAAGCAACACAGTTGATCATAGACTCGTTACAAGGAGGTGTTTAACCAAAGTGTATAGTACTTCTATTCTCTGAAGTAGTGGCATCACTTGGCCCAAACGTCACTACCCTTATGATTGTTGAACATACATCAAAAGTGCACCACTACAATCCATTTACAAACTCTTTTTCGACAAGATGATTCGCATAGAAAACATCAATGTTTTCAGACAAACTACGAATCATGAACGGATTTCAGTTAAAACCAGCACGCGGACATTTTCCTCCCGAGATCTACATCCGAAGGAACTCTTATAGTTCTCAAATTAGCATTGTCGATCCTACCCTACGCCTTTTTGAATTTTTGATTGGCTCTTCGACAACAAAATCCAAATTTCGTTAATACGATCACCAACAACAAAATTCTGCAGGGATTCTTGTTTAGAACATTTAGCAACTAGATTAGGAAGCTTAAATGCTGTGACGGCAAAAATGAAGAATCATCAGATACATTCTGCTGTATGGAGTTTAATGTATTCCCTATGTCCCGTTGCAGTATTTTCTGGAATTCTCTGGTTGCTGATGTACGTTCTAAAATGGTATAGCAAAGAATAAAATCTTTTATTTACGGTGCAGGTTGTTTTAGGATCAACAGTTCCTCAAGAACCAAAAAATTGGAAGGCCAGGATCATATTTGCCTATATGGTGATTGTGAGTTTCATGTACTCATCACAACTTCATGCAACGCTCACAAACTTAAACTTGCAATCGGAATCGGATAGGAAACTATCCACCCTAGCTGAATTGAATAAATCAGATCTTT
>JAWWEA010302406.1:0-20097 GCA_035222095.1 Andricus quercuspetiolicola | reverse complement strand
ATGGTTGCGCACTAGATTCATGTCGCACTTCCGGATGCGCAGTAGACTTATGTGGCATTATTGGTTGCACACCAGAGCTATATCGCACTTCCGACTGCGCATTAGACATATAGGGCTTTAGTGGTTGCGTAACAGTGCTATATCGCACTTCCGGCTGTGCAGTAGTCTTATGTGACATTATTGGTTGCACACCACAGCTATATCACACTGCCGACTGCGCAGGAGACCCATAGGACATTAGTGGTTGCGCAACAGTGCTAAATCGCACTTCCGGCTGTGCGGTAGTCGTATGTGGCATTATTGATTGCGCATCAGAGCTATATCGCACTTCAGGCCGCACAGGAGACTTATGGGATATTGGTGGACGCATATTAGAGCTATATCGCACTTCGGACTGCGCAGTAGTCTTTTGAGGCATTATTGGTTGTGCACAAAAGCTATATCGCACAGTTGAGTCTGTGCACTACGTTTATATATAATTTGAGGTAGCGCAGTGGATTTATATGATATTCAAGACTACGAAGCAGAGTTATATAACAACTATGAATTCCTGGCATACCGCAAATACCATGAATTCCGTGAATTTCATGAATTTCGTGAATTCCGCAAATTCCATGAATTACGCGACTTCCATGAACTCCGTGAGTTCCATGAATTCCGTGACTTCCGTAAATTCCGTAAATTCTGTGAATTCCGCGAATATCGTTAATTCCGTGAATTACGTGAATTCCATGATTTCTGTGAATTCCATGAATTCCGTTAATTCCACGAATTCCGCGAATTCCATGAATTCCATGAATTTCGCGAAGTCCATGAATTCCGTGATCTCTATGAATTTTGTGAATTCCGTGATCTCTATGAATTTCGTGAATACCATGAATTCTGTGAATTCTGTGAATTCTGTGAATTCTATGAATTCAATGAATTCCGCAAATTTTATGAATTCCATCAAATCAATTAATTTCGCGAATTCCGTGAATTCCATGAATTCCGTGAATTAAATGAATTCCGTGAATTCCATGAATTCCGTGAATTCCATGAACTCCGTGAACTTCATGAATTCCGTTAATTCCATGAATTCTGAGAGTTCCGTGAATTCCATGAATTCCGTGAATTCCATGAATTTCGTGAATTCCATGAATTCCGTGAATTTCATGAATTCCGTGAATTTCATGAATTCCGTGAATTTCATGAATTCCATGAATTCCGTGAATTTCATGAATTCCTCAATTCCATGCATTCCGTGAATTCCGTGAATTTCATGACTTCCGTGAATTCCATAAATTCCGTGAATCCTATGAATTCCATGAATTCTATGAATTCTGTGAATTCCTTGAATTTCATTGATTCCGTCAATTCCGCGAATATCATGACTTCCGTGACTTCCATGAATTCCGTGACTTCCATAAATTCCGTAAATTCCGTGAAAATCGTTAATTCCGTGTATCATATTAATTCCGTGAATTTCATCTGTGACATAGATTGCATGAATTTCGTGACTCCTATGAATTCCATGAATTGCGTGAATTTCATGTAGTCCGTGAATTCCATGAATCCCATGAATTCTGCGAGTACAATGAATTGCGTGAATTCCATCAACTCAATCAATCCCATGAATTCTGTGAATCCTATAAATTCCATGATTCTCGTGAATTCCACAAATTTCGTAAATGTCATAAATTCCATGAATTACGTGAATTCCATGAATAACGTGTATTCTTTGAATTCCGTAAATTCCATGAACCCCCTGAATTCCATGAATTCCATGTATTCCATGAACTCCGTGAACTTCATGAATTCCGTGAATTCCATGAATTCTGTGAGTTCCGTGAATTCCATGAATTCCGTGAATTTCATGAATTCCGTGAATTTCATGAATTCCGCGAAATTCGTCGATTGCGTGAATTCCATGAATTCCGTCAATTCCATGAATTTCATGACCTCCGTGAATTCCATAAATTCCATGAATCCTATGAATTCTATGAATTCTATGAATTCTCTGAATTCCTTGAATTTCATTGATTCCGTCAATTCCGACAATATCGTGAATTCCGTGACTTTCATGAATTCCGTAAATTTCATGAATTCTGTGAAATGAATAAATTCCGCGAATTCCATCAATTCCATGAATTCCGCGAATTCCGTGAATTCCGCGAATTCCGCGAATTTAATGAATTCCGTGAATTCTGTGAATATCCTGAATTCCGTGAATTTCATGAATCGCGTGTAAGCCGTGAATTCCACGAATTCCGTGGATTTGGTGAATTCCATGAATTCCGTGAATTCCGTTAATTTCATGAATGCCGTAAAATTAATTAATTCCACGAATTCCCAGAATTCCATGAATTCCATAAATTCCGTGAATTTCATAAATTCCGTGAATTTCATGAATTACGTGAATTTCATGAATTCCGTTAATTCCAAGAATTCCGTGAATACCATGAATTCCATGAATTTCGCGAATTCCATGAATTCCGTGATCTCTACGATTTTCGTGAATTCCATGAATATAATGAATTCCGTAAATTTTATGAAGTACGTCAAATTAATTAATGTCGCGAATTCCGTGAATTCCATGAATTCCGCGAATTCCGCGAATTTAATGAATTCCGTGAATTCTGTGAATATCATGAATTCCGTGAATTTCAGGAATGTATTTCTTATATGGCCTTGACTTGAATCATTCTAAAATTATATGTCAGAAGAAAATGTTTACTCTCTATCAAAACGGTGAATTCCATGAATTTCATAAATTCCGTGAATTTCATAAATTCCGTGAATTTCATGTATTACGTGAATTCCATGAATTCCGTGAATTCCATGAATTCTGTGAATTCTGTGAATTCTATGAATTTAATGAATTCCGCAAATTTTATGAATTCCGTCAAATCAATTAATTTCGCGAATTCCGTGAATTCCATGAATTCCGTGAATTCCATGAATTCCGTGAATTCCATGAATTCCGTTGATTCCAAGAAATCCGTGAATTCAACGAATTCCACGAATTCCATGAATTTCGCGAATTCCATGAATTCCGTGATCTCTATGATTTTCGTGAATTCCATGAATTCCGTGAATTCTGTGATTTCTATGAATTTGATGAATTCCGTAAATTTTATGCATTCCGTCAAATCATTTAATTTCGCGAATTCCGTGAATTCCATGAATTCCGCGAATTCCGTGAATTTAATAAATTCCGTGAATTCTGTGAATATCGTGAATTCCGTGAATTTCAGGAATGTGTTTCTTATATGGCCTTGACTTGAATCATTCTAAAATTATATGGCAGAAGAAAATGTTTACTCTCTATCAAAACGGTCCCTTATGGACATATCGTGATTCTAGGAACACAAGGTGTTATTTCACTTTTCTGTGCAAAATGAGGTAATGACGCCAGAAGATAGTCAAATGTTATCTCACGTAGTTTAAGCTGCGAAGGCATGAAGTTCTATCTTCAAATTCAATAATTTATTACACCAAAGTTTTGATATTCTTTGTGCACGAAACTTTTAAAATTGATGCTCAAAGCGACGACATGTTTAATTTAGTGAATGCAAATTCTGCTCTGTTAAGCTCTTTTGGCTTTCACAAAACAATTCTTATCACGTATCTCGTGCTGTGCACTCGATTTAAATTCTTCCAAAACGTAAAGTTTTCTCCATTATGTTCAAATCTATTATATATAATGTATATTATATTTATTTCTGCACGTGGGTTTGGAACTGCTTATTCAGATATTGCGAACTAAACCAAAAATTATATTTTTCAGGATAAATTTCATATCTGTTCCTCATTTTGCATTAATTTTCATCCTCAACTACCTTGAAGAAACACCTGGCCTTCACAATAAAAAAAGTTTATTCAAAAATTTAACTCAAAACCAACAGACGAAATTAAAAATTTCCAACAAAAAGAAAACATCTTAACCCTACCCTCTTGCCGTCCGCTTCACCAACTGGTTTTTTGTGCAAATCCAATATGTTTATTTTTAATGCTATTTTTCACAATTTGAACAACAAATACGTATCCGACAGTACAGTCACATAAAGCAAATTTTGTAGAAATAATTTGTGCCAAAATTTTGTTTAATGGAATTTTATTGAATTTTGTGTCATATTTCCAAAAAGTTAATTTTTAATTTGGGATGCCAACAAAAATTTATAAACAATTTGTAGACCATTTTCGATTGAACAAATTCCGTCTTTTTATTTTTTTGTCTTATTCCGAAAAACCGAAGAATGATGGAATGTTAATCAACCATGAGGGATCCCCATCCCCCCTCTTCTTGAGATGTCATATTTCTGCTTTCGACCCTCCCACTCCTTTGGAGCCGTCTACGTACCAGATTTTCCCTTGAAGGAGTGGGTTACCATTTGCTTTACCTCACTTTGGAGCCTAGCGTGTATAGTCCTAATTGCGTCTGTCACAGCCCTAAACGCCAGCGTTCGTCCTGCATCGTCAGAAGTGGACCAGACCACGGCCGCGTGTAAGTAGCCTTGGTTTAAGGCCCCTTATCAGAATGGGTAATCGGTTCTCAATTTTGAGGCCACACGGCTAGATAGTTCTGTCCAATTTTATTTATACGTCACCTACATAGTAATATCTCGAAACAAGCAGAGCCAGTTTTTTAAAGAAATGTTTATTTTTTGTTTAATAATTAAAAGGAAGAGTACAATAGCAGTGAGGCTTAGTGTCAGCTATTTCTGCATTTTCGCCTCTTTTTGCCTCAGTCTTCCACTTCTGAGTCAGTTTGGGTTCCATGAAAACCCGGAAAGTGGACTTCTTTCACGTGACTCAGCTTCGCTTTTACGACTTTGGCAAACTCATCATCTTCTTATGAGCCTTTTAGGCCGAGGCGAGCTTCCAGATTATTTGCCAAGAGCTCGTAGAGCCTTGCTGGGTGCGAAATGTCCTTTGATTCCTGCGCAAGCCCCTTCAATCTTCCTGTTCATGAATTCTTATTCTTTTATTGTATTCGTTCTCAGCCGTTAAGCAGATGTCCTGGTCCGAAGGCAATATAATTCTGTTTTTCCTATTACACAACGTACTAGTATTTTCACAAAGTTTCTCTAGGTGGGTGTTCCACTATTATGCTTCTTCAATAGACCTAATTGTATTCGTAGTGACATTGTTTTTATATGATGTAATCAGACTCATTATTAGAAAATCCGCGGCGTGCTCTAACTCAGCTATGGTATCGTAGTGATTTAGAATCTCCAGCTCAGTTCCCGCCAAGTATCCAATTATATATCCTCCTCTGCCGTTGTCGTTCGTGCTCCCCCACTCTATATGGAGAGAGTTTTCGTCACAGCCTAACATCAGAGGAATCCTGTTCTCCTGGCTGCGCTGATATAGAGCCTCTACCTTTCAAAGAGGTGGGGGACCCTGAGCATCGCTAGGGAAATAAACCGATACACCTCTGGCTTTTCTCCACTTCTGACTCTAAGTCTCACCTTATATCTCTTCCCTTATATCACCTTATATCTTGGTTCCTAGAGCAGAGCTTAGGAACCAAAATCGCAACCACATACTTGACGGCTATGCATGCCGTTGGTGGGTTTTTGCGTGGCCTCTTATATATGGAGCCACATTCGCCAAAGCCACTAATCCTATCCCTGTATTATTAGCGTTTTTGAATTAGCGCAATCTCTGTCTGTACCACTGGCACAAGCCTGGTTAGAACCGCCAGCGCGCCTTTGCTGTGGTACGAACCAACCTGCATCATGGAGATTCCCGTCTCAGCTCTAGATAGGTTGATTCCGGACAGCACTGGATGCTTCTGTTTCCCGTGCGGAGCCCAGATGGGTCACTCGAAGGGTGTCCCTACCCGCCCTTATATGGGATCGGCAATCTCGAGCCGCAAGATAATATTGATTTCAAAATATATAATTTTAAGCAAGAAAATGATCAGTCGGGTTTCATTCTTATTTAGTTTTAAATACTTATAAACTTTGCGGTAATTCCATATGTTCAGAAGGAATTGCTCATGTTCTTCTGAATTTTTTGAAAAATTAATATCTTCCACAATTTTCACCTCAAAATATAAAAAAAACCGCCGAATGACCACCTGAAGGTTACAAAAGAAATTTTTTTAAAATATGAAAAAGTGGCATGCAGTATAGTAATTTTTGCAATTTTAACCACAAAATATCAAGATCTGCCACATAACAACGACTCTATAATCACCAAATTATTCCAACAATAAGGTTTGCATTTTGTGTGGTAGACAAGCTGATTTTACGGACGTTGATATTACCTTCTGCCCTACAGACTTGACCTGTCACTAATAAATGAGCTTCTATAATTATTTTTGCAGAATTATCATCATCGGTTCCTCGCAGTCGTCCGAAGCGTATGGAACATAATCAGGACCAGATTCTTCCCAGAGACATGCCAGGTCTGCCACCCGCTGGTCTAGTGGATATAGAACATCCCGTCAGAGTCAGCATTATCCGTGGAGACAGTCGACGCGTTGGCTTTGCAATAAATCCTTGGCACATCGTAGCGCGCCCTGAAGATGTGCACGGCCCATTTCGTATTAAAATACCTTTGAAAACCAGTCAGATTGCGCCATTAAAATACAAAAAAATTAAATCGTACATAAATAAAAATTTAGGCATTGCCGTGGTTAAAACTAATGCGCCTATGTATTTAGACGCACCTGAACGTAATGCTTTAGCAACTGAAGGTTATTCACCAGAAGCTATTGGCTGGGCTGTTGGAACTGTGAAAAAGTGGGCAGATGAGCACGGATACAGGTTTGAATTAAGAGAACCCAGAAGGGAAGCGGGTTCAGCGGCATCGGCATCGAGCTAAGTTTCGGCGATGCTTGAATAACCAGAATTGATTTTCAACGATCGATTAATTTCTAAAGTTTATGACTTGATTCTTCCGATTTGGGGCCATTGTAAAACACACTCTTCCGACAAGCTGCTTGCAGAGTAAATAGATTTAGAGTTAAATTTATGTCTATTCACATATTAATAAATTTTAGATAATCAACTGCGCTTGGGAAAGTTTTTCTGCAGTTTTCTTCTCCCTTGGCGAAAAATCCAAGCAATTGCGAGCGCTTATAATAAATATCCGTCTGCAGACGGTAGGGCATACTTTTTGAGAATGGGTTTTCTGAATGTAAATCAAAAATGATTTGAGTGTTAGTAATACAAATAAAGAACAGAATTGAAAAAACTATTATTCAGTGTAATTATTCAAATCAATATATATTTTTTTAGCACTTCATTGCGATCTGTTAGTCTTTGTACAATCTGATAGGAATGCAAGAATCAATGAAATCATTGCGTCGTAGCTTCAACAATTTTTCTGTATATTCCACCACCTTTTCAGTTGTTTGGTGTACAACTAGTGCGTCAAATAAGATTTGCATCTTCAAGAAGTTATTCTGCTTTTTGTTTTGAATATTAATATGTCCAACGCAGCAGTAGGCTATATTGCAAAATTTACATTCAGTACATAATACTTCTCGAACGAATCAACCAAAATCCATGTTCCCCAAAAATTTTATAGATTGTTCAATTCTGAATTCAAATGTACGGGAAAAAATAGCTTAACACTTTTCTTTCCTTGAACAATCCGGTCAGGTATGGAAAATCAAAATAGAGAGACACAATTCGGAAACATGATCTTAAGTTGACAAAGTTGATCATCTTGAGGCTTTTAGGGTCGCCTAATCTAAATCTGGCGTTCAAATTTCAAGATAAAAAATGGCGAATTCAATATGGTTGTACAATGATTGGAAAAATTTGGGCAAATGATAAGTTTTCGTTGAATTTCATTCAGAAAGTCGTATTCAAACAATACCTGATTGTTTATACAATAAGTAATCATCTGCAATGCAAGACTTTACTGTGCGCATTCATAAATTAGAGCAAAGCTTAAAAGAAACTTCCTCCATGCTATATTATGTGATCATAAATTTTGTGAAGAAATACAAATCTTTGAGTTGAGTTTTCAGAAATTAAGTATTCCGCTATAAAAATCTAAAATTTTAAATTCGAATCTCCGTCGAAACTCCTGGTTAAACAATTATGAAACTTGTACAAAAACTTGTTATAATATTCATTGGAACTGCTAGTTATCAAAAAGCTTTCTTTTTATACTTTTGAATTCGATGTCTAAAGTAATAAAGAAAAGGATTTGATTCAAGTTCTAACCTTAGATTTATGCCTGGAAGATTCTATGAGATTTATTTCATCAATGGTTGATCCATCATTATTTTTTAAGGTTTCTTATAGTACTATAAAGCATAAACTTATCTTGTATACGTTATGCAGTAGAACTTATGATAACACCAGCTAGCATTCTATTTTAACATTGCAGTAGACTTATTAATTAAAACGAATGAAGTTTCAACCAAAAATGTTCGGATTTTCACCGTGTTTCTATTATTTCAATTCTTGTTTGAGCAAGGAAACGAAAAATGGGAGTTTTTCTAAAAACATGGTGGAAAAAGAAGAGTTGTTTAAGGAGAGGGATTAGAAGAAAGTGTGTGAACTCTGAAATGTGAAATGGATTTTTAAAATGGTTAAGTTATTATTGAACAGTACTCTTACAGAGTATTATTTTTATCACCAGGAAACGTATTAGACATTATCTAAGTTCGTAAAGTTACTTCCGCTGAACCCACCCCCACACATGTGAAGAATCATAATTTTGGCTCGACCTCCTCCTCGTAATATAATAATCGGATATACCGAAATGTGAATTATTAGCTTCTACCAAGTTGTCGCATTTGAAGTATATACAATCCGAATTCCATTTAACCGATTTCAATGAAATCGTTGCAGGGTATCAGATATTTTATGACGAATTGTGGGTCGAGTTCCATCACTTGCAATTTCTTCTTCCCATCGATATAATTGTCGCTTAGAATTCAATAGTTAGAACATATCATGAACTGTGCTGAATTTCATTTTGCGTTCTTTCCCCGACTACCAATATCCGACAGCTATCCTCTCCTATTCATTATGGATTGCTGTATGTTGAGATGAATTCATTCGATCTAAATTCGTCTCGATATCAAACAAATCGTCATCATAATTTGCTTCAACTGAAACTGAATCTGAAATCTGTACATTGAATCTATAATTCTTATTATCAAGCATATATAGATTTTTATTCAGAACAGATTATTGGCGGAGATCGTTGGAGAAGAGAAAGGGGCTAGGAAGAATGTTCAGTCACAGTAGAAAGAAGCTTAAATATTAGTGAAACAGATGCCTTGCGATGGTGTGTGAATTTAGGCAACCACGCTAGAGAAAAACAAATGCCTGCTGTACGTCCCGACCGATCGTAGTGTAGTGATAGGCATTTGTTTTTCTTTAGCATGGTTGACTAAATTGACATTCCATCGAGAGGCATTCATTTCCCTGATATTCACGCTTCTTTCCTGTATGTCGGAACATTCTTCCTCGCGCTTCTGACCTCCGCCAATGATCTTCGCCAATAATCTGTTCTGAATAAAAGTCTATATACTTTAGAATTATAGATTCAATGTTTGAATAATCTTCTCCCAATCAAGCAAACACGTTGAATATCCTTTATTCTTAAGCACCTCTTCAATATGTTATTAGTTTAGCAATAAGTTTCTACAACATGATGAATGATCATGAATCCTAAGAATATCTTGAAACTCTTAACCAGGGCTTTCGATGAGCCTCAATACAATGAGGAATCTATTATAACTGAAGAGGAAAAGGCTTTCAGCTTAAAACTGGAAGTCGTGATAAAACATTCTATCAAAGACTCTCTATGCATTGGAATTTACAATGTCGTACGTTTCGAAAATACAAATGATATTTCTAATCGAGTTTCAATTGGAGAAAATTATGATAATGATTTGTTTGATATCGAGATAAATTTAGATTTAAGTTCGTCCAAAGATGCAGGAATCGATAATTAATATATAAAAAGAAAGCTGTTGAATTTTGGAAGTCGGGCAAGAAACAAAAATTGAAATTTCATACAGTCAAACGTTGATCCAAACTACTTAATTCAAAACGACAATTATATCGATGGGAATAACAGGTCGCAAGTGATGAAACTGGATCCGAAAAACTAAAGAAAATATCTGAATATACCTGGAATTAGTTTCAGGAAGCTGTTCAAAAATCAATGACCGTTTATGATTTCGATATGCGGAGGTGGTTTTTGAAAGCTCTAGACGAGGCATCGTCATCGCCGAATTTATTCAAAGCTTCTGCAAGATGGCTTCACGAGTTCAAACAAAAACACAGAATTGTTTTCAGAAAAATAAACAAATTTGTGACACAAATGTCGATTATCGATCAAGGAAAACTGGAAAGAGAAGCCAATAAATTTGTTAAAAAAATGCAAAATGACATTTCAATAGTTGTGGAAGAGAACCTTTTAAACTCTGATCAATCAGGTTTTAATCTGGAGATGCACACGGGACGAACTCTGTCATTTAATAGGCAAGAAACAGTTATAGCATTGGCACAGTCAATAAATTCCCAGGAATATCTTAAAATTCACACTATTCCCGTACGAACAATGAGGAAATTTGACCGCTTGATGTTTTCCTCTTCAGGCCTTAGAAAAACCTCATCACAAACTTTTGTGACATAGTGGTCCTTTATAACCACGATATAAATTTACACCACTGCATTAATATCATCAAGCTTCAATCTCTGATCCATAATTAGTTCTCTTCCCCTCGATTTAGAAATCTCGTCAAGTGCAGTTGGTTCAAAATTGTCTACTTGCAAGAGAGACCACTTTAGTTTGAGAATCCAGCGGATTCCTGCTTCAAAAATTGTGCGTCAATGTGAGACGTGTGCAGTAAAGCAGCCATGATAGGCTGTGCATAGTGCACAAAATCGCCATGCATAATGAAATTTTTGGATGATTATCACTTTTGCAAAAGTTACTGCGAGTGAATGTGATGAACTCGGCTGATGGTAAGTATTCGAAGAATGAAAAATTTCCTGCAAATAAAAATAAACAATTAAAATTGTAAACAAATATCGAAAGAAAAAAGCGAAAAACTAAAAAAAAAATTGAAACTGAAAGGAAACAAAGAATAGAAATATGAACTCGCCACCTCTTATTATCACAAAGATAATATTATCAAAAATAATAATAAATTGTTTAAACAATTATAGTTGTTAGCGTTAATGAACATTATTCTTACTTTTATTGAAAATTGGTTAAAAATTGAACTATTTGTTTAAAATTTATTTCATTCGGTAGAAATTCATCTTTTGTAGTTTGTCTTTTTCAATAGAAAACTAATGTTTTTGGTTAAAAATTCGGTTTTTTTTACAAACCTTTGTTAAAATTGTGTTTATTTTTCTAATAAAGATTCATCATTTTAGTTGAAAATTCACGTATTTTGTTAAAAGTTCATTTTTTTGAGTAGAAAATTAATCTTCTGGATTAAAAATTTATTTTTCAGGTTGAAGATTTAACTACTACGATAAAAATGTATTTTTTTTCTAAAGAATGATTATTTTAGTCAAAAATGTATCTCTTCGTTTGAAAATGTAAATATTTCGTTGATATTTCCTTTTTCTTATTATTTTTTGTTAGAAAATTAATGTTTTTGGTTGAAAATTTGTTTTTTTACAAATCTTTTCTTAAAAATGTATTAATTTTTTTTATTGGAGATTTATCATTTTGGTTAAAAATTCATCTCTTTGGTTGAAAATGCACGTATTTTGTTAAAAGTGCATATTTTTGGGTAGAAAATTAATCTTCTAGATTAAAAATTCATCTTTCGGGTTGAAGATGCAACCACTTTAATAAAAATCCATTTTGTTTTGCTAAAGAATGATTATTTTAGTCAAAAATGTGTCTCTGTGTTCAAAAATGTAAATATTTTGTTGATATATTTTTTTATTATTTTTTGTTAGAAAACCAATGTTTTTGGTTGAAAATTGGGTTTTTTTAAAAACTTTTGTTGAACATTTATTAATTTTTTTATTGGAGATTTATCATTTTGGTTAAAAATTTCTCTCTTTGTTTGAAAATGCACGTGTTTTGGTGAAAGTTCATCTTTCTGGGTAGAAAATTAATCTTTTAGATTAAAAATTCATCTTTCGGTTTGAAGGTTGAACTACTTCGAGAAATATTCATTTTTTTTTTTGCTCAGAAAGAATCATTTTTCTATTTAATGCCTATTTTTACTATTTTAACCTCAATTTATGTCAAAATCATTCTTGATTGAAACATCAACTATTAAACTTTCCGTTGAGAATATATCTTTTTTGTTTGAATAAAATTCATGTACTTGGCTTAAGGTTAAATTACTTCGCAGAATAATTTTTTTTTTGTTCAAAATTCATAATTTTTTGTGAAAATTCATCATTTTTGGTTGAAAATTCAACCGTTCGTTGACTTCATACACAATATTATGCAAATGACTTCACACACATGTAAATGAAATTAAACGTATATTAAATTTAATATAAATTTTATTGTTTTAATATTGAGTACATATTAAGTATAAAATAAATTCAGTAATATTAATATGTACACTAAAAAATATATTTCAAACCAAGTAAATGCATGTAATTGAATCTTATTTTTTAACATCACAAAAATATTCTTTCCCAGTAGTATTTTTTATCTGACCCAGCCATATGCTTGTTTGATCTGAAGAAATAAATTCTTGGGCTGCATTTACTTGATTGAAATAAATATTTCGTACATTCAAGGAAGTGATTTCGTGGACTCAAGTGGTCTGGATTTCTTGAAAACTAATCAGTGCTTCGATGAAATACTTATTTGATTCAAATTAGATCGATTATTTGAATTGAACAGGACGAATATAAATCAATTAATTTCCCATAACTGAACCAAGCCTTTAGGTTTACTTGAATGAAAGAAATAATTATTCATTTCAAAAGAATATTAATGCAGGACAAAATATATTTATTTGATATAAATATTTGCTGCACTTATACGAATGAATCATTTCCCAAGTTTTTCTAATGTTGCGAAATGAGTATCTGCATAATTATTTATTAATGAAAATAATTATTTCATGCCTTTTATGTTGTAAACTGATCAATTAAATATTAGCTGATTAATTTATTTCACAATATTAAATTACATAAAGATTGAATTTTGATTGCTTTTAATTAGGTTACATAATTTTATTACTTAATTTGAAATTATGTACTTGAATATTGTCCATAATTTGTATAACAAAAAATTCGAGTTTTCCAACTATTTTGGGGCAGAACAGGACACCCGGTAAGACATGATGTTTTGCTGCCTTGGAAAGGCCTTCGTGAAGTGAATGGATAGTGGTGATGGGCGATCTCGATTCGATTATATATGCATAGAGTATTTCGAGCTAATTGTTTCACGTGAATTCGAGAAGACCGGGGCACAATAATACAGGTTTCATAAAATGTTGTTCACTAAATGAAGATATAACAATTCTTGTTCACAATAAACTTTATAAAAAAGAAATTCTTCTTGAAACTTTTAATAAATAATTTCTAGATTAAATTACCTTAAAATGAGAGAATTCACGCCCTAAAATATCAAAATTACTCTGTTCCTGTCCAATTTCATATTTTTTCTTCTCTGTGAATTGTCTTATAATTTCTACTATCTGTTGTAAAAAGGAACTGTTCTGAAAACAATATAACTTATGAGGAAATCACGAGTCCCGTCCTGCCCTGGTGTCCTGTCATGCACCGAACTTTCATAATCGGAAGAATCAAATCGTAAACTTTGAAATTGAACAGATCATTGAGAATCAATTCTGATTGTTCGAGAATCGTCCAACCTTTAGCTTGATCTCGATCCTGAAGCCCCTGAACGTGCTTCCCTTCTGGGCCCTCTCAAATCCATCGTGAACCCTTTCGATCTCATCCAATCTCGCAAAATACCCACTGCATAATCAATAGCTGCCTTTGAATAATCGTGGTAAAAGAAAGCATTAGGTTCAGGTCTTGCCAGATAGATAGGATATTCAAGTCCAACCACGGCAACGTCGTCACGTTCTCTTATGTATAGATCTTCTCCTTTTTTTTCTATTGACCTATCTCCCACAGTTAATCTGACACGAATAGGACTTTGCACATATTCAGGGCGCGTTACGACGTACCAAGAATTTATTGCAAAACCAGGTTGAGGAGGGTTGTCACGGGAGATAATTTCGACACTGGTAGGCTCTTCTAATTCCACTAAACCAATGTCTCCTGCTACACCCCACGGTGGAACGATTCTGGGATGATTCTGATTCATTCGCCTTCGAAGACTGTGAGAAACTAATGATGCTGCTGTAAAAATGATGATCGAAGTTTACTTATTAGTATCAAGTCAAGGCAGTAGGGTAGAAGTTAATAATAATGTCTCTGAAACCGCCGTATCATTCAAAATAAATCTAAACTTTTTTTCAATCCCTATATTCCTATCTTACTGTATCTTTTTCCATCTTTTTTGAAATACAAGTCATCTTGAATTCATCATCTTATCTTTCTGAATCCTAGTCTGTCTATCGACATGAATCCTCTGCTTATCCAACTATATTCTTTCCTATCCATTAGGCAATACGCAATTTCGTCTATGTTTCTCAATCCTTATATTCCTATCTAATTGAATCTTTTTCTAACCTTTTGAAATATAAATCAGCCCTATCCTTCCGAATCCCAGTCTTTCTGTCGAAATGAATATTACGCTTATCCACGTATATCTTTTTTAATTCCCATTTGCCTATCGAACTGAATACTTTTCTGTCTTTTCCGAAATATAAGATAGCATTATTTTCTTGAATCCTTGTCGTTCTATCCAAACAACTCCTCCGCTTATCCAGCCCTATCCTTTTCCATCCATTAAGCAATTCCAAATTTCTTTCATCATTTTCAATCTCTATCGTTCTATCTAATTGAATTCTTTCACATCTCTTCTGAAACATAAGATACACCAATCTTTTTAAATCCCAGGCCTTCTATCTAAATACATCATCTGCTTATCCTCCTCTATCTTTTTCTATACGTTAGGCAATCTGAAATTTTGCCTTTCTTTTTTAATTCCCATTTGCCTATCTAATTGAATACTTTTCTATCTTTTACGTAATATAAGATAGCCCTATCTTCTTGAATCCCAGTCTTTCTATCTAAATGAATCATCTGCTAACCCATCTTAGCCTTTTTCATCCATTAGGTAACTTCAAGTTTTGTCTATCTTTTTTAATCCCTTCCTTTCTATCAAATTAAATATTTGTCTATCTTTTTAAATATAATTCAGCCAATTCCATCGAATGAGGCCAACGATTTAAATCACGCGGGATGGCCACATAAGGCGATTTTAGCCGCTATCATTGTTCACGCCAAGAAAACTCCGAACGAAGCGGCATGTGTTCAGCAATACTGCCTTCTGCATTAGATTCAGCGAATTTCGAGCTCCCAGCTCTTCCACAATTTGTACGCTTCTAGCTCGCATGAACGTTTCCAGTGGAGGAGATCACGACCGGGTGGATGGGTACCTTATTCATTATTCACACGGTCAGGATCTCCAGCTTCAGCTGCGAATATTCCCTGGATCTTCTCAGTATATTGAAGCTCAATGTTATTGTTAGGGGGAACGCTTATGTATGCGATTTATATTTAATGTAAAGCATGGTAAGCATATAACATAATATCGTGAAAGGCTTGGGTGGTTGAGTGTTGCTAGTAGAAGAAAACTTTTTTTATAAGCGTTATTACATATGGTACATTGGAATCGCGACGTCCAGAGCACTTGTATGACCTATTTGTTGAAAGGGTTGCTGTCACTGACTGGAACGTTAGGAACCCCGAACGACTCAGAGTTCCAAAGAGTAGAACGGTTTCATATCAAATGTCCTTTATTGTAACTCCAAAAACGCTTTCGAATAGTTTGCCAGATACAGTCGTGGGGACTGAATCGGTTTCATTGTTCAAAAATAGGCCTTTGCATATCTACTAAAGATAAAGGAGTAAGCATTTTTAACGAATTTGTAGAGTATAAGTCAGATGTATGCTGTTGAGATGATGTTTGATAAATATTGTAGCTTGTAAATTTTATAATCGGCTTAAATCTCTCTAGTAAGCCGGTGATCAGGAGCAATTTTTTGGCGAATGATTCCAGCCACATGAATACGTCTGCGTGTATAATCTTGTGAAGCAAGCATCGTACAGCGATCAATAATGTGCTCGATGCCTTCATTGGGATCTACACAAAGGCAGTACCTTTCAATAACTGATACCACACTAGGATGTGTTTTTGGTAATTCCTGGACTTGATTACACTGTCCTGGATTGCAATGACAAATCTTCTCGTATCTATAAAGAGTTCTACGCACCTTAACCACAGGTTTGAAGCATCACTATCCACGCAAGGATGATCTAATGTTTTGGGGTGCCTCAGTATTTAAGTGGTCAGGTATTCTTTTTACTGAAAAGGGGATATAAAGGTCTTTATCGACAAGAAGGAAAACAACATCCTCGAGCAAACGCACCACTCGTTCCAGCAAGACCACCTTCACAGGTAGCCGTCAATGCCAACATGAGAACTAGAAAATCGAAATTCTACTAAAAAGTCTCTCTCAGGATGAAAAAATTAGCTGAAACTAATACTGCTCTCCCCGATTTCCTCCTTGATGACGGTAATCTCTGGATGCTAAACTGTGTAGTTGACGAGAAGGCTGTCTTTTTTGCTCAACGACAATAGAAGTAATTAAACTTCATTACGCCTGAGTAAGAATCGCGAGCGTATCGCACAGCTTCAGTTTCAATTTAAACCGGCGAGATGTCATGCAATAATTGTTCAGTGCGTGATTACCGATATGACAACAAATTAAAAATGTGCTTTAAAAGTTAGGGCACTTCCTCAGAACTCAAGTAAAACATGAGACACTGAAAAAGTGTAAAGTAAAGTGAATTTAGGAAAATTCCGCCTTGTATACTCATCCTTTCCGTCTGTTCAGTAAAACGTCACGTGTAATTGAAAATACACCTAGTCGAGAAGAGATTGAAGTATTCTGGGAGCAAGTGTATGGTGTTGACTCACCAACGTCAAAGATTCTCATCAGTCATATGGAATGGCTTCAGATCTATCACTGTTTCATAACTTCTGCCAAAGGAAAATGCTGCAATATACAGAGGAAAAGTGTCTACTAGTTACTGCTGAAGCAGTGAACAAAGTTATTGCCAGAAATGAAAACTTTTCAGTGCTAGGGCTAGATAAAATCCACAACTTTTGATGAAAGAAATTCACTTCTACACACCAGCATCTGGCTCGTATACGCACAACTTCCTCAAACGGAAAACAACTCATTCTGCAGTGGTTAGTAGAAGAACGCCCGGTACTGATCCCTGAGGCCGAAGATGAGTCCAGTCTAAAGAACTGCAGGCCCATAGCTTGTTTGAACATCAGCTACAAGTCATTTAATGGCATCTACAAGAAGATGATATTAGCTTCTATCGAGGTGGCGTTAAGTGCAATAGTTGAGTAACGTAGATACAAGGGAGACCTGGCAGTTTGCAGAAAGAACCTGTTAATAAACAGTCGTTATTACCCAGGACTCGATCAGGTATTGACGTAATCTATCCATAGCTTGCATTAACTACCGTTAGGTATTCGATAACGCGAATCATGAGCTACCTCTCAAGCTTTTTGAATGGCTTATCAAGCTCTTGTGGTGGACAAGATTTGTCATAGTATCTGACAAAGAAAGGTGACTTATAAGTGGGGGTCTTCCAAGGCGAATCTCTGAGGCTGATCCTTTTCTGCATTTCCCCCTTGCCTCTATCTATTGTGATCCAAGGTAACAGCTCTGAATATCTATGTGGTCCGTCAAACAGAAGAGGAAATAGGGTCGACCACCCTTTATATATGGACTACCTTAAACTCTTTGCCTCTTTAAAAGAGGATCTTAACATCTTTGTGGCGGTGGTGAATAGATACTCTAAGGCGATTAGCATGAGCTTTGGACAGAACAAGTATGCCTGCGTCCACCTACACAAAGGAAGACTAGAAACTACATCATCGCGTGACAATCAGGATGTTCAGCTAATAGGTGGAAATGCCATTCAACATTTTGGTAATGGAAAGACATATGCATATCTAGGAATAATATCCAGGCGACCAATATACTGGCTGTTTCTATACAGCTGTACATGTTCGGTACAGTAAAATGGAACGTTGATGAGTCAAAGCCGCTTGACCGAAGTTGCGACGTTTTTATACCGCGCCGCAGATAGGGCCGCAAAAGAGCTGGATCTTCCATTTGATTCTAGAGTCACTGCTCACGGCATAGCATCACCAACACCTTTGGTGCTCAAAAGTCGTATACAGGAAGCAGAACATTCGTTTCTACTAAGGGAGCATGCTGAAATGCCCCTATATAGTAATTTCAACGGCATCATGTGTAGAGAAGAGCTATCGATAGGTCTTTTCAACATGCTTTTTAAGTCCGATGGATTTAAATCGGTACTAGGGTACTAAGGCGTTATAGACACCTTACTTTACCGCGAGCGCACAATGAATGTACCTGTAGGCACTTATATGGTGCTGATGTAATGCCCGTCTTGCCATACGCCCAGGGGGAACTAGGGTTGATTGTGAAGAATGGGCAGTGTAAGATCTACTGAAATTTATTATTCTTTATCACTCAACGTATTAGTGCCACAAAGCTTTATATTGTCCTCCAAGACCTAGAGACGATGATCATTCACGTGATTGAATTCTCGGCACCAGCCGACGCGACGCACAATGCAGCGAATTAAAAAATGGGGATCAAAATGATTCAAAGCCTGCAATTTCCATCCGATTCCATCTTCCTTCTTTTTTGATTAAGGCTAATTAAATTTTGAAGAGGTCTGTCGACGGACATTTTGCCAAAAAGGCTCGTTTTGTTTGTTATTTAAGTTGCAAAATGACAAGACACCATAATTTTTCATATTCCAGCTGTCTGTTCTGTATTATTAATTGATTTTACCTCAAAAAGTGAAAAACTGATAGATTTACAATCGATTGACAAATCCCAATAACTTAGATGAAGTTCGTGCAATCTGTTCAATTGTTACAAATAAATTTGTGAACAATATCGATTATTGCTGTACATTGAAGTCTGGAAGTTCTTTTCATCACGTTTTTTCCCGCAAAATCGAGTGAAATTAATGTTTCGTTAAAATAGAACACTAAAGTATAATTTTTTTTATTGGTATAAGCAAATTTCATAAACAAATTTAATAAATAAGCACCTCTGTATATATAAAATTCATTTTTCCTGCGCAATCATTAGGTTCGCCCTCAAAAATGTAAATTCCATGACAGAAATGGACAATCAAAATATTACCCATTGTTATAAACAATAATGATTGACAAATGCATTAAACGGTCACTCTTTGAAAGAAAAAATCCATTTTTCTTGCATATTTGTTTATTTTATCCCTAAATTAATATTCTGATGGAGGAAGCTGACGTTTCACAATAAAAAAAAAAAAACGTCATTAAAAAATTATTTTTTTTTTTGAAAAACAAGAAAAGCCAAAAAAGAGATTCAAATTCATCATTAATTATTATTCGTTAGGATGCATATTTTTTGTTTAAATCCTCAAAATTCACACTGGAAATAAACAAATCTAGTTCTTGGAAAAACGACACAGGGTGCAATAAAATGTTAATTAACAAAACTGCTTTTTTACAATGAATATTATCAATTGTAATATTATAAATTTATTGAAATGATACATTTTTCAGGGTAGTTGAAAATAACAATTAGTGAAAAATAAGAAACCAGTATTTAAGTAATGATGAAAAATAAAATTTGTACGTTATTTTGCAATATCTCATTAGGCAGTCCCAGCCCGAGGTACAGAAATAAATATGATATACATTTGATATACGTACACATTAAAAAAATATGTTCAAAATGATACCGAAATCAATATCATTTTGATATACAACGAAAATGATACCAAAATCAAGAGCAGTTTGATCGGACAGAATGAATGATCAACTTCTGGGATCATAATGATCTGATTTGGGATCATGTATCAAATCAAACCAAGATGGTCGACGCTCTTGGAGTACTTCAGCTGATATGTGGGCTTTTTATGGTTTCTGATCGTGCAGTGT
>JAWWEA010300585.1:0-13029 GCA_035222095.1 Andricus quercuspetiolicola | reverse complement strand
GATAACATTGATTATCAGAAAGATAATTGGCGGAAAATTGTGCCGGCTCATGAATTATATCAATTATGTCAACAAAAGTTGTAAAACAAATCAAAATTATTAAAAAACTACATGTATTTGTGGTGTTCCGAAGAATCCTACAATAGTTGTAAAATGTGAGAAACTTTTTCCAGATTTTTAATTTTGAACTATGTCGATGTAAAAATTTTTGTATATAAGAACGGGTAGTTTTCACATACAGAGGTTTTTCTTTTGCAAATTTATTTGGAGTGATCCAAAGAGCCGTAAAAAGGCCGTAAAAATTCATCTAGTTGTTTTTCGATTTTTTTGATTTTTTGAATGGTGGAGGGGCTAGGTTGCGACTAGCTAGCCCCCACACATAGAAATCGATTTTTCGAAAAAACTATAAGAGCCGTAAATTTTTAATTTGGGCCTGAAAATAGCCGTAAAAAACCGTAAATTATGCAATAATAAAAAATGAAAAACTTAAAAAAATTAATTTTGAGGCGGGCTAGCTTGACGGATCTAATGTTTCGTGCTCCTTAGTGTTAGAAAGTCTTGATAGATTCATTTCGAAGCGACAAGAAGAGATACAGAATTTCTTTTTGACAATACTTATTTCATTTTTAATGAAAATATATATCAACAAATTGATGGCTCTCCGATGGATTCACCCATTTCACCCTTATTTGCAGATGTGGTTATGGATGACCTGGAAATTTATTGCGTAAAAATACTAAAAGAAAAACATGGTGTCACGCTTTCCTTTTATTATCGGTATGTGGACGACACGATTTTATGTGTTAAAAAAGATAATATCAGTTTAATCATCGATACTTTTAATTCCTATAACAACAATCTACACTTTACCTTCAAACTTGTAGAAAATAATAAAATTAATTTTCTAGACATTCGTCTTATAAAAGAAAACAACACAGTTAATGATTATCTGACAAGTTTTATTGATCAGCAAATTAAGATCCGTAAACAAAAGATAAAGCATCTACCTGTCCATAACAGCTCTGCATGAAAACAATTATAGTCCCGTCAACCGAAAGTTTGTTTACCATACATAAAAAATTTTTTTCACAAATCTTCCCATGTAAGCAAAAAATTTATTATAACTGTAATATCTTCGATAAAACCTTCTTTGTTATGTATCGTTAAACTAGGTAAAGATGTGGCGAAAAAATGGGACCATACTAATGTAGTTTATAAAATTTGTTGTAAAAATTGTCCTGTTTCTTACGTGGGTGAAACCAAAAGAATTTTAGAAGTACGCATAAAAGAACATAAAAATAAAATAAAAAAAGAATCTATTATAAACATACATTTTAACTCTCAAAACCATGAATTTGATTGGAAAAATACAACAATTCTTGATTTTCAAGATAGTTATCACAAACGATTAATTTCTGAAATGATATATATTAAGATTAACAACAATGGTATTAATAAAAAAGAAGATATTTATGCATTAAATCGCAGGTACAACTCAGCGTTACAAAATTTAATGCTATAATATTTATCCAATTATATTTGCTTGTACTTAATTTTACGTTAATTGTACGGAATGCTTCTGAGTATAAATACCACCCCGGAGTCTCAGGAGCCCCAGTTACCGTTTTTTACCTTACAGACGACATGCAAACGTTAAATTTAAATCTAAATTTTGACTAGTTGATGAGAAAGAAATATCTTTTTTCTTTGTCAATTAAAATAAATTATGTGAACTCTTGATTAAATAATATAAGGTGAAGTGAAAAGAATATTTTTCCAAAATTATTAACAGCTTCTTGTTTGTACTGGTTTTATATGTTGGTGTTTTTAAGAAAAAATTTAGCTTGAAGAGGTCAGCGAACCAAGCTGACAAAACGTCGCAAAATAATTGTGAATTATTATTAAAACTTAACCCCTATGATCGACAAAAAAAGTAATTTTTATCCTCTATTAAAATCAATTAATTGAATCTTTGGTATCCTTGCATCAACTCTGAATTATTTTAATGAAAAATTGTTCACCACAAAAACCAATTTTTAAAATATTATTAAGTGCTAATAAAAAATACAATAAATATTTTTAGAAATCCTTCGCTCAGTTTCAAAATATTAGTAGTGAAAATAAGCCCTCCAAATTTCATCAATTTATCTGCAACCGTTTTCAAGTTATCGTGTTCATAAAAAAGTGTGACATCAACACACACATACACACACAGTCACACACACACACACACACACACCTGGACAATTGCTTAGAATATTGTGTTAGAAATTTTTTATTTGAAGAAGGTTTAATTAATAGTATATTACATCACAAGTAGCGTAAGGCACGTCTTTACCGCGGGGAGGTCAGTATTCGCAGGACGAGTAGTAGAACCTTGGCCGTAAAGACATGTGTAACCCTACGAGTGATGTAAGATATTTTATTTGAAACCACCATGTTATGAGTCTGTAGAGCCCCCAGAAATGTGATCGTTGGGTAGCGCCGTACCGAAATGGTGTGAGAGCGTCCTGTGAAGTGAATATTTTTTAATAATGATGGTGATCACTGCCCGAATATACTTCTGTTTTGTTTTCTCCATTTGTCAAATTTCTTGAAGGCCAGCTCATATTTATCCTTTCCATGATTTTGAGTGTACGAAGACTTACAATTGTAAGTTCAACGTAATTGCGGTAAGATTTCACGGATTCTATTGTACTAGATGAAAACATACGATTGATATGGGGGTCAGCTGTTTGGGTTGTGATTGGTAGTTTCGTATGGCGCGAAATTTTCAAAGTGGTTTGGTGCGAGGTAGATTTTTGCATATATATATATATATGTCCTCAGTAAATTTATGAAATCTGATGAAACACATTGTGCGTTATTCAGCGGCCATTTGTGGAACTAACACTGTACATCTGAAAACAAGATGGGGATCTCTTGATTTCCTAAGTGGATTAGTTCCTAATATCTCCTCCGCGGCGCTATTTGTCCCATCACTCTCTGTTTTAGCATTGTAAGCAATGGGACTAGGCCACTTTTAAAAAAATTTTTAGTAAACAAAATGTTATTTTTGGGAAAAGGAATGTTGAAATTAAAACAATGTTACTCATTTTATATTTCAAAACAGTTTTCCAGTCGATTTATATAAATGCTAAAGGGAAAAGATGACTTAAAACATCCAACAATCTTGATAAAGTGGAACATAAGATTTGAATTTGAATAAAAAGTTAAATATAATCCTTCCTATTTGTGAAAAAACAATAAATAATATTTATATTAATTAAATATAAAACTAATTTTGTGAAAAAAGTTTTAAGGATTCTTCAGGAAATTCTTTTTACATTTCATTAATTATATTATTTATTATGTTTTCGGGAATAAATTTTAGGAATTATACTTTACTTTTTATTTAAATTTAAATCTAAGGTATATTCCACTTTGCTAGGATTATTGTTCGACCTTATAATTAATATTTTCTCTTTATTATTCATCGAAAATGATTGGGAAACTATTTTAAAATGTTAAATGAGCAACATTGTTTTAGTTTCAATAATTTTTCGCATGGAAATAACATTTTGTTTACTCAAAAATTTTAAAAAGTGATCTAGTCCCATTGCTTTCATTGCAAAAACAGGTATTGATGGGACAACTAGCGCCGCGTTGCAGATATTAGGAACTAATCAACTAAGGACAGTTGCGGGGTCAAGTTAAAATCTGAAATATGAAGAGATGTATAGGGCTGGTGGAACTAATAAACCGTCAGTGCGGCGGCGTTTCGAACTAATAAACCGTCAGTAGCTGATTCCGTTCGGTAAAGAACTATCTAAACGCTGACTTTTCTGGGACATAATAGGCTCATAACATGGTGGTTTCGAATAAATGAATTTAATAATTCTGGAAAATGTTACTATTACAAAGCTTCCTCTATCAGGAAACAAAATGCAACTTTCTTTTTGAAAAAGTCATCCTTTTTGGTTGAAAATTCAACTATTTTGGTAGAAAATTCGTTCTTTTGGATAGAAAATAGATTTTTTATAACAGAAAAGTTATGTTTTTTGGTCGAAAATTCAACTTGTGAGTTGAAAATAAACTATTTTATTAAAAATGTAACTGACTTTTGAAAAATTCTTATTTTTGGTTTGAAAATTCAACTATCTGGTTCACAATGCTCGCAGTTAATTTTGAAACATTTGTGTTGTAAAATTTGATCATTTGGTTGAAAATTCATCTTTTGTGATAGAAAATAGTTATTTTTGGTTGAAAGTTCATCTTTCTTGGCTAAAAATGAATTTTTTTTATTGGAAATTCAACTGTTTCCTAGAAAATTAGTCTTCTTGTCTCGAATATTTAAATATTTGGTTGAAAATGCAACTGTTTTTTTTTTATCAAATTTGAATCTTTTTGGTGTGAAAATTTGACCACTCGTTTAAAAATTCAACTATTTGGTTATAAATTCAATTCTTTTATTAAAAATTCAACTATTTTCTAAGCCATTCAACTTTTTAACATGAAAACTCAATTCTTTTGTTAAATATTTGTCTTTGGGTTGAAAATGCATGTCTTTTGATTAAAAATTTAATTATTTGTTCGAAACTTCATGTTTCTTGGTTAAAAATTATTTTTTCAACTATTTAGTTGAAAATTATCTGTTTTGTTTGAAAATCTGATCACTTGGTAGAAGATTCGTATTTGTATGTTGAAAATTCAACTATTTGGTACAAAATTCAATCGATTTTTTTTAGTAATATCTTTTGGTCGAAAATTCGACAGTTTTGTTGAAAATTCTTCCTTTTAAAAAGAAAATTGGTTCTTTTGAATTGACAATTTATATTTTACTGTAGGAAAGTTTTAAGAAAAAAATTTGTTGAAAGCTCATCTTTCTTGGTTGAAAATTAACTTTTTTGTTAAAAATTCAACTGTATTTTTGGTTCGAAAGTTCAGCTATTTGGTTGGCAATTTGACTATTTTGTTGAAAGTTCATCTTTTCAAATAAAAAATTCATCTTTCATGATAGAAAAGTCGTCATTTTCTGTTCAAAATTCATCTTTCTTGGTTGAAAATTAATTTTTTTTAATTGAAAATTCAACTGAACTTTCTGAACAATTGTTCTTCTACTTCGAATATTTAAATATTTTTTTGAAAATGCGACTGTTTTTGGTTGAAGCTGAATCCTTTTTGTTTGAAAAGTTGACCATTTGGTTGAGAATTCAACTATTTGGTTGAAAATCCAACTTTCTTAGTTGGGAATTATAATCTTTGTTGAAAATTTACCTTTCCAGGTTGATAATTCACTGCCTTCGAAAGAATGCATCTTTTATGCTTAAAAATTAAAAATTTTTTTGATAATGCAACTGTTTTTGATTAAAGTTGAATCTTTCTTTTTTTTGAAAATTCGACCATTTGATTAAAAATTTAAAAGAACGAACGGAAATCAAAATTTTAAGTCAAATAACGCACGATTAAAAAAAAAGCCAAGAGAACAAAAATGTTGCTTTTTGGAAGGCCTATAAGAATATTACAACAATTTTCTTAATTTTTCTGAAAAATCAAAAATTCAAAATTTGGCCGCACAAAAAATAATAAAAAATTTCATTTTGTAGTCAAACTATGCAAGATACGACAAAAAATGATTTACCAAAAATAATCCACTCAAAAAATATCCACAAATTTGATATTGTCCACTTTTTGATAGGATGCGTAATTTTTATTTTATTCGTAAAAAGCAACATTAAAAATTTTCAAAAATTATATTTCTGGACAAACAACACAAGTTACGAAAAAAACAATTAAACAAAATTTTGTTTACCCAAAAAAAGGTTATAAATTTATTGCTCGGCATGTTTTGATAGGATGCGTAGTTTTTGTTTTGATCATGAAAAATAACATGGAAAATAATAAAATTAAATTATTGGAAAAACGATTCAAGGTGCGAAAAAAAATTATAAACAAAAGTTGTACGCCCAGGAAAGATCTATAAATTTGTTATTAATCATTTTTTGATAGAATACGCAGTTTTTGTTTTAATCGCAAAAAATAACATTGGAAATACAAAATAATTTTTTTTTCAAGTGACACAAGGTACGAAAAAAAATTAATAAATGAAAGTTGTTTACCGAAAAAGGATATACAAATTTGTTAATAACAATTTTCAGATCGGACCAGTGGATTTTCTGTTAATTGTAAAAAATAATATCAAAATTTTTAAAAAAATTAAATTTTTGGTTAAACGACACAATCTCAACTATTTTGCTAAAAAATCGTCTTTGCATTTAAAATTCATCTCTTTTGGTTGAAAATCCAACTATTTGGTTAAAAATTCATCGTTCTTAGTTGTAAATTATATTTTATGTCGATTAAGGTATTTTCAATTTGATAATAATTCAACTGTCTTCTAAAAAATTCATCTTTTAGGCTTGAATCATCAAATATTTTGTTTAAAATGCAACATCAGTGAAGTCTCGCTAATTTTAAGTCTCGCTTGTTTTAAGCCCTTCGTACACGGTTATTTTAAGTTGCGCAGTTCCTTCACCTCCCACCACGGTCCATGTACGCTCTCCTCCGCGTCAATGGCTGACCAATTGAAGGGAAGCCCGAAGAGCGAGAAGCCCTCGTTGGCTTTTCGGCACATGCGCAGTTGAAAAAGTTGCTTACAGGGGGCACATCGATACAAGGCTGTGGCGGCCAATGAACGGCGCATGACAAAAATAACCTGACGACTCGCGGTAGAGGTGGGGGCCCCTCTAGCCTCAAAACTATCGAATCTTTACGTTTCGCGGCCGATAAAATAAGCGAGACTTCACTGTATTTTTTGTTGAAGTAGTATCCTTTTTATTGGCAGATGCTATTGGATGTCGATCTGGTGAGAAAATTAATAAGAGATTTTTCGGTATAGTTGGTCCATTTGTATCCTTTTTAGTTGAAAATTCAACTATTTTGGTAGAAAATTCGTCTTTTTGGATTAAAAAATTCATCTTTTATAGCACAGAAGTTTATCTTTTTTGGCTGAAAGTTCTTTTCTTTTGGTTGAAAATAAACTTTTTTGGTAAAAGTTCAAATATCTTCTAAAAATTTTTTTTGTTCGAAAATTCGACCAATTGGTTTGAAATTCGGCCTTGTTGGTTGAAAATTCAATTATTTTGATAAAAAAATCATGTTTTTTGTCGAAAATTGAACTTTTTTGTTGAAAATTCGTCTCTTTGGAGCACTAAATACTAAATTCAGTATGGTGAAGTCTCTTGTAGCCAAAAACTATTTTTATTCGTATGACTAAGAAATAATTTTAAAACCTGGAATTTTTGCCGACAATAAGGTTTCCCATCCTGGAATTAAAATTTAAAAAAAAATTGTAGGTATACATCAAATTGGTACGTGTTGCCTGCACGGTCTCGAAAATTGTTGCTGATGTTAATGAGGAGGAGTTCAGAATCATTTGAGTTTACTGTTGCAAAATTATATACGTACTCCATGCAGAATTTCGGAGTGGTATTTATACATTATTATTATATTAATTTAATTTTTTTAGTCATAAAAATAAATCGATTATTTTTTTATCTTTTCCAGGTAATGAAGACTTCAATTTCATACTTCACGGTACTAGTTTCGGTACAATGAGGAAAGTATGGCTTCGATAAGCACCAAATATGTTTAGAAATTATGTTTAATAGTTATAATAAAATGTATCGAAGCTATAGATAATCAATAGTAATATTATTATGTTATTCATTTTTATATTAGAGTAAATTTGTTTAGTGATTTTAAATTGGATACAGAAAAATTTTTGTTATATATTCATAAGACGCTAATCAGTCATAGAACTAATCACGTTATGTGAAAGAGTACATATTTTGCAATCAAAAATATGCATGAACAAAAAATTATAAATATTTTATCAATAAGACTGTTTCTTATGATGCTTAGCAAATTCCCAAGAACCAATTACTGTTTAAACAATTCCCATAAACAAGTTCAGATTTTGACTACTGTTCATGGAACAGGCTCTATTTTTTACAGAATTAACTAAGAATACCTTTCCGATCAATCTTTTCTACGACACTTTGCAAATTTATAAATCATTCAATTTCATCATTTAATATAAATTAATTATGAATTATTTAACCAATTTTCATAAGCAAATTCAGAGTTTGGCTATTTTTTTAAAGAATATACTTAATTTGTTTACAAAATCCAATAAGATTGTCTTTCCGATGACTGTTTTCTATGATGCTTTGCAAATTCCCAAGAATTAGTTATTACTTAAACAATTTTCATAAACAAGTTCACATTTTGGCTATTTTTCAAGGAATAGGCTGAATTTTTTACAGAATTAACTAACAATATCTTTTCAATGACTCTTTTCCACGACAAGTTGCAAATTTAAAAATAATTCAATTCCATCATTTAATTTGAATTAATTATCAATTATTTAAACAATTTTTAGAAACAAATTTAGAGTTTGGCTATTTTTTAAAGAATATTTTTAATTTGTTTACGAAATCTAATAAGATTCTCTTTCCGATGACTTTTTTCTATGATGTTTTGCAAATTCAGAGTTTGGCTATTTTTCAACGAATGGGCTCAATTTTTTACGAAATGAATTAACAATGTCTTTGCGATGACTTTTTGCTATAATAATTTTCAAATTGACAGCAATTATTAGTTACTTAAACACTTTTTATTAAAAAACAAAAGCAAATTTCTGATTTTTTCATAGCGCAGAATCTCAGAAAAAAAATTCTTAGTCGATTCCGTAAAAAAATTGAGCTTATTCCTTTTTAAAAAAGCCAAACTTTGCATTTGCTTATGAATATTGTTTGATAATTAATAATTCTTGTAAATTTGCAAAATATAGTAAAGAGGCACCGGAAAGAGATTCTTAGTTGATTCGGTAAAGGAATTTAAGCCTATTCCTTAAAAAGTATCAACACTGTGAATTTATTTATAAAAATGGCTCTAAACAATTTATGAATAGCATCCATTTTGAATTAATCATAATCAAACATTAATTTGTATCGCATTAATATATGCATCTAATCCTATTGTGCCAGAATCTTGGAATTTTTTATCCAACTCTGCCGAGAAATCTTATACTTTTCTATCAACATTTTCTCATTGGAACTCTGTTAGATCATAATTGCACAAGACTTGCATTAAATCCTATTTTCCAGAATTATGAAAGTTTTTAATTAATTCTATCTGTCGAGGAATCTTATGCTTTTCTCTCAACATTTTCCCATTGAAACTCTATTAAATCTTAATTGGAAAAGACTTGCATCAAATCCCATTTTACAGAATCTTGAAAGTTTTTGCCTAACTCTATCTGCTGAGAAATCTTATTTTTTTCTATCGGCATTTTCTCACTGAAACTCTATTAGATCTTAATTGCACAAGGTTAGCATCAAATTCTATTTTTCAGAACATTTGAAGTTTTTATTTAACTCTATCTCTCGAGAACTGCAATGTTCACGAAACGGTGGCATCATGATGAATCATCGTGAAAACATTAAATCTACTATTGATGAACTTAAAATTAAAGAACCCAAAATTCCTAAAATTGAAAAACCATTTGGGAACATGTAAATCCAAATCAATTCCATATAAAACAAGTTTGCTTCTCTTGAAGGAAGAACACAACATAACAGATTTGTCTTGCACACTATACCTTCAAAAAACTATTAAAACTTCACCTTTTCCTATCAAACACACTCAGATTTGACATTTGATCCACATTGGGTCAATTTGACCAATCCCAACGGATTAAAGATCTTTCCACTCAAACACAAAAAATAAAATTTAACAAATTACTTTCAGTGAGGCGCACATCACTAATTAACACAGTAAAAAACATCTCTAACCATCCTCTCAACAATGAAATGTGTTCAGCCTTGTCTAAAGGACATAATTTTGTAGTAGCTTCCTCCAAAATCCCGAAAAAAGAAATCATCAGTAATTTGGAATCCACAAGATATACTCTTCCACCCGAAAAAGCAAATGACATACGGCGTAGGACGACCAACATCTTACGTCAAGCCCAACTTCCTTCCTCAAATTTAACAAAACAACAAAAAACTGCAACTAAAGACCTCAATCGGAATAAAAACATCATAATAACAGCCGTAGACGAAGACAGCTCAAAATTAATAATGAATAAAGAAGACTATAATAACAAAATCTCGGACCTCCTAACTGACGTCACATATCAAAAACTTGAAAGAAATCCCACAAAACAATAGTCAGAAAAACAAAAACCCTTCTAAAAGACTCTAAACTTAACAGCAAAACAATATCTCAAATAATACCTCCTAATCCCATCTCTCCAAGACTTTACGGACTCCCAAAAATCCACAAAAACAAAATTCCACTCAGACTGATTGTCAACGCAATAAACTCACCCACTTACAACCAAGCACGCTTTCTCACCAAAGAACTGAATCCTTTCACAGGAAACTTTATCACTCACGTCCAAAACTCTTTTGACTTTATCAAAAAGATACAATAGATTCACATTCAACCCCAAGACTCTTAGTAAGCTTCGACGTAGTGTCTCTCTTTACGAAACTACCAATCTCTGATACAATCGATATTATGGCATCATTTGCAAACTTCCCCTTAGATTTCATACCTTTGATAGAACACTGTCTTAACAATACTTACCTCTCTTTCAGTAAACAATTCTACGAACAAACCTCAGGAGCAGCAATGGAATCTTCAATCTCACCTGTAAGAACCAACATCTTTATGGAACATATAGAAACTAAAACCTTCAACCAATTAAAGCTTAAACCGGAATTACGGTTCCGTTACGTTGACTATACTTTTGTCATCTGGAGACACGGTATGGATGAATTACACAAGTTTTCAGATTTCATCAATCGATTACACCCTAATATCCAGTTCACCATGGAAATTGAACAAAACGGAAAATTGTCTTTCTTGGACCTTACTAGTTTATAAAAGATCTGATAACACACTAGGGCATGAAGTGTACAGAAAACCCACCCATGCAAACAGATACTTACATGCGTCCTCCCACCGCCACCCATCTCAAAAGCAATCGGTCATTAACTCCCTTGTATTCAAAGCTGTCTCCATAACAGATAAAGGTAACTAACAAAGGAATTACAAAATTTTAAACAAGTCTTAATACAGAACGATTACACAAACAAGGAAACTGATAAAACAATAAGAAAACACACTCGAAAAAACAAGTTAACACAATCTTTTAAAGAAAGAGAGAGAAAAACCACCACTATCCTACCCTACATCAAAGGTACCACAGAAGAAACAGGAAGAATTCTCAACAAATACAACATCCAAACACTATTGAAACCACCTGCGAAAATAGGACAACTTCTTAACAATCCTAAAGATAAAAAGTCACCTCTCAGTAATCCGGGAGTATATAAAATCCCTCGCTCTTGTGGCAAAGTTCATATTGGAGAAGCCAGGAGTACGGTGAGCCAAAGTATAGAGGAACATGAGAATAAAGTCCAGCTAAAACATTTTACGCAATCAGCACTAGCTGAGCGTCATATCGAAACAGGACATTGCATTTTATTTGATGAAACAACCGTCATCGCAAAAACATACAATATTTTTCTAAGAAAACATAGAGAAACAATCGAAATCTTAAAATACCCTCATAACATCAATAGGGACAATGGATATAACCAATCTGATTTGTCTTTCCGTCAAAAAATTTATGCTTTTCTCTCAACAATTTCTTATTGGAAATCTATCAAATCCGATGTTCCAGATTCTTGGAAGATTTTATCTAACTTTATCTGTCAAGAATCTTGGAACTTTTTATCCAAATCTATCTGCGTATAAAGCTTATGCTTTTCTATCAACCTTTTTCCACTGTTTCTATCAATATTTTCCCATTGAAACTCTATCTTATCTTATCCCTCACCAGAGTTGTATCGAATCCTATGTCTCTCAATCTTGAAAATTTTCATCAAATTATATTAGTTATAGAATTTTATACTTTTTCTATCGACAGTTTTATTACTGAAACTCTTTCAAATGTTATCCGCATCAGGCTTGTATCAAATCCTATTTTCTGGAACCTGAAAGGTTTCCATCGAATTCTACTTCTCGGGAAATCTCATACTTTTCTGATATGATATTGTTATTAAAACTCTGTCAAACCCAGTGTGACATTTACCATTGGCCCATGCTTGGGACCCAATGTTGCCCATGATGGTACAAGATTGGCCATCAGTCTTGGGCCATCATTGGCCGAAGCCTGGGATGATAACACCAATGCCAAGACTTGGAATTCATTATTGGCCCAAGACTGGCAGCCAAGACTTGCCAAGGGTCTTGAAAAAATTTGTAATCATTGGCTGCCAAGATTAACCATTACTCGGTCTTGCCGACACTTGGCCTGCCATTATTCGGCCAACGACCGGACCAAGATTGGAGGGAAAAGTTTACCGATGCAAACAATTTTTTTAAATATTGACAAAATGCGCATCCAACATTTTTATATTTATAGATTATTTTCCAATAAATTATAAAAATTCGGGGAATTTCATTTGTTCCAATTTCTCTGTACTCCATCAGAGAGTGTTGTAAAAATAACGGTCAGCCATTTTAGGTACAGAACAGCGAACAATTGTGGGAAATAATCAATTCGCTACTACTGAGATTCCTTCTCTTATACTTTCAGCAGATAATTTTACTAGCGAGAAATTGTAGGGTTTTAAGTATCCATCGATATATAGATTAGGCAGCCTACATCCGCATTAATATGAGTGGTGAGTGAGACGAGTCAGTATTAATGATTAACAATGACTATATTTAAATATACAGTACATCGCACGTACTGCGAGACGCGTGTCTCCGAGGAGCGATTGCGATTTTCTTTTTCTGCCCGTGGCAGTACTAACTAGAGTCGTAACCACGGTCGTATAAACAGGTCTAGCAGCTCTAGTGGTGGGGGCACTGGAACGAAGACTCACGTTTTGAATATGATCTGTGTTTCTCTAAGTTACCATCAAGAGTGAAGCGCAACCATCGGAGGGTATAGGATCGGAGCGAAAC
>JAWWEA010295122.1:0-13064 GCA_035222095.1 Andricus quercuspetiolicola | reverse complement strand
AGTTCTCATAATCGGCTGCCTTGGAGGTATGAAAGCTTCATTTCTTAGCCAACTTAACAAAATTCCGGCTTGCCAGCTTCAGGCTCAGTCCATCGCGAGCCGAATGCAAAAGGCTGTTCTTCTAGGAGCACTTCATCTGGTCCGTCAACACTGTTCCTCATAACATTTTAAGATTGGCAGCTCTAAAAAAGTATCCAGAGTTGAAACCATCATCTCCAACAGTGCCGTCTACCGCGTAATATCATCCCCGGCTAGAGACAGTACTCCAAGAAAGAGTGTTGTACGAAGTCTCTTGCGTGAATTTTCCGATCTTGCTAACCTTCTGGATAGAATAAACAGGAGTCGACGACGTATACGTTCCAGTTGCGTCGGGATTGGTTTCTTTGGGGATCCATTGTCGTAGCTTCCACAGCCTACAACTTCTCTTATAATAATTCGGTTGGGCGCTCAGACTTCACGCTAGAGGTATGGGGTCAGATCCCTGAGCCGGTATCTCTGGAAATCTTCCCATGTACCTTTACCGAGGTTCTGGTAGCTCGGAAAGCACCTTAAGCTGTAGGTCCTCTTATAGTACACTTGCCTGTAATCCCGTTTGGTCAAGGATGGGGTAAAAACCAGGCTTTGTCCAAAAATATAGGAATCCAACTCTAACTGAGAAATGCCTTCGACATGTTGGTCCGTAACCATCTTAAGCCTGAAACACCATTTTTAGAATAACTTTCTGCATAATAGTAAAATTCTTAACAAAAAAAGACTGCCGGCCAAAATATTAACAAATTAATTTTTCTGCCATGTGTTTAATGTTACTGCTTCAACCTCAATATCGGTTATCATGATAGTTGAAATCCCAGACGAAAAAATATTGGAAAAGGTAATGGGTAAAACTGATCCTATTTCAGTGACTTATCATATAAGACGAATCATAGAGATGCAAGGATAGGAGTTTGACCATCTCTCTTTCTGTGACAGGTCACAGGAGTGCCTCCTCACCCGCACGAGATGTTGGAAAGAAGTAGAAGTTTGATTATAAATATTTCCATGATAGGTCACGGAGGTGCCTTCTGACCCCCCACAAATTGTTGGAAAGGGGGTTGACCATATTAATTTCTGTAGAAGGTCACAGCGGTGCTTTTCCACCCACAAGAAATGTTGGAAAGAAGTAAGGGTATGACCATCATTATTCCTGTGAAAGTTCGCGGGGGTGCCTTCTACCCCTCAAAGATGTTGAGAAGAGGTAGGGGTTTGACCATCATTATTTCTGTAATGAGGCCCAGGGGTTCCTTTCCACCCCTACAAAATATTAAAAGGAGGCTTGACTATCACTACTTCTATGAAAGCTCAAAGATGTGTATTCCCACCCCCACGAAAATATGGAAAAGGGGTAGAGGTTTGACCATAATTATTTCTGTGACAGGTCACATGGGTGCCTCCTCACCCCTATGACATTTTGGGAAGGGGTAAGGCTATGACAATCATTATTCCTGTGAAAGCTCACGGGGGTGCCTTTTCACCCCCACTACATGTTGGACAGGGGTAAGGGTATGACCATAATTATTTCTGTAACAGGAGACAGGGGTGCCTTCCTACATGACATGACACGGGGATGCCTTCTCACCCCACATGGCACGTTGGGGAGGGGTAAGTGTTTGACCATGATTATTTCTGTGACAGGTCACAGAGGTGTCTTCTCACCCGCTCGAGATGTTGGAAAGGGGTAGGGGTTTGACCATAATTATTTCTGTGATAGGTCACAGGGGTGCCTTTTCACCCCCACAAATTGTTGGAAAGTGGTAGGGGGTTGACCATCATTATTTCTGTGAAAGGTCTCTTGGGTGCCTTCTTACCCACAAGAAATGCTGGAAAGTGGTAGGGGTTTGAAAATTTTTTCTGTGACAGCTCACAGGGGTGCCTACTCACCCCCTAATGAGATTTTAGAGAGGCGTAGAGGTTTGACCATAATTATTTCTGTGACAGGTCACAGAAGTGCCTTCTCAAACCCACGAGATGTCGGCAAGGGGTAGGGTTTTGACAATTTTTATTTATGTAATAGGCCACAGGGGTGCCTTCCCAACCCCTCAAAATGTTAGAAAATGGTTGTGGTTTGACAATAATTATTTCTGTAGAAGGTCTCAGATTTGCCTTCTTACCCCTTCGAGATGTTGAAATGGGGTGGGGGTTTGAGCATCATTATTTCGGTAATAGATCACAGGGGTGCCTTCTTACCACGACAATATATTGGAAAGGTATAGGGGTTTGACAATAATTATTTCTGTGACAGGTCACAGGGGTGCCTTGTCACCCCCACAACATATTGGAATGGGGTAAGGCTATGACCATCACTATTCCTGTGAAAGGTCACAGGGGCGCCTTTTCACCCCCTCTACATGTCGGAAAGGTGTAAGGGTGTCACCATAGTTATTTCTGTAACAGGTCACAGGGGTGCCTTCTCACACACCCCCCTCTTCGCATGTTGGAAGGGGTAGGGGTCTGACCATTATTATTCCTGTGAAAGGTCACGGGGATGCCATCTCACCCCTACTACATGTTTTAAAGCAATAGGGGTGTGACCATAATTATTTCTTTTACAGGTCACAGGAGTTCCTTTCCACCCCCACGAGATGTTGGAAAGGGTAGTGGTTTGATCGACATTATTTCTGTGAATTTTGTGAATGCCGCGAAATCAGCCACCTCGAGGAATGCCTTGAATTTCACGAATTCCATGAATTCCGTCAGTTCCATGTACTCATTGAGTTTCGTTCATTCATCCAATTCCGTAAATGCCATTAATATTATGCATTACATAACTTCTGTGAATTTGGTTAATGCTGTGCATTTCATGAATTTTTTTCATTCCATGAATTATGTGAATTCAATGAATTCCGTGCATTCGTTGAATTCCGTGAATTGCTTGAAGTCCGTGAATACCATGAATTTCACGAATTCCATGAATTCCTTGAGGTTCGTGAATTCCATGAATTCCATGAATTCCTTGAAGTCTGTGAATTCCCTGAATTCCATAAATTCCTTGAGGTTCGTGAATTCCATGAATTCCATGAATTCCTTAAAGTCTGTGAATTCCATTAATTTCATAAATTCCGTGAGTGCCGTGAATGCCGCGAATCCCGTTAATTCCTTCAATTCCGTGGATTTCTTGAATTCGTTAAATTGCTTGAAGTCCGTGGATTCCATTAATTCTATGCATTATATGAATTCCGAGAATTCCGCGAATTCTATGTATTCCGAGAATTTCATGAATTCCGTGAATTCTATGTATTCTGTTAATTCCATGAATCACATGAATTCTTTAAATTCCATGAATTCCATGAATTATGTGAACTTGATGAATTCCTGTGAATTTCATGATTTCCTTCAATTCTATGAATTACTTCAAATCCGTGAATTCCTTCAATTCCTTGAATTCCACGAATTCTCTGAATTCTGTTAATGCCGCGAATTCCTTAAATTTTGTGAATTCCATTAATTCCATACATACATGACTTCCGTGAATTCCATGAGTTCCGTTAATTTCTTTAATTCCGTTAATTTCTTTAATTCTACGAATTCCATGAATTCCATGAATTTCATGAATTCCATAAATTTCATGAATTTCATGAATTTCATGAATGCCTTAAAATCCTTAAAATATGATTTTTAAAAAAACCACTAAAAAAAATTTTCGGTAGCGGTAATTCTTTTTACCAGTACCGACAATTTTTATTACCGGTACCGACAGTGTATACACTTCGGTGAAAAAATTGTTCTGGAATCAATATTCAAAACTATTGATTTTGGAACAGCAGACAAAAACCAATTAACAAAAAGATTACAAAATGAAAAAATTATAAAATTATATCAGCAAATTTTTTTTCATGAATTTAATTTCATTGAGATTCCACGTTTATATAATTAATAGAGAAAACTTTACGGTATCTTACACAGAGATGGGGTTTGGGGGTGAAAATGACATGAAACAGCCTTACGTAATTATTCCCGACCTTCCAGAATTGCTCATCCTGTAGCAACCATGTATTAAAAATCCCCTTATACGTAATTTGCACAATTAATATAAATTTCCTCCCTTAGGCCTAAATCGGTTGTCACTAGATATGGAGACACAAATGGTCCTTTCTGGCATAACAACAGAATCTACTTCGTAGACACCGGTACCAAGCAACTCTGCTACAGTATTTTAGAAGATGAACAAACAGCTTGCATTAATATAGGTATCCAAATCCTTATTTTTTTTTCTTCTTTATTGGAATTATCTTCAATCGTGAGAATTTTTAGAGTTTTGTTGCCCTGGGCAGAAACCCTTCTAGTTTCGGTCAGGTGTCGTTACATCCGTCGATCGTACTTTTCTCCAAGAAGGGGAAGTGAGGGGAACTTCTAACTCATAACTCACAACTCGCCGATCACAACTCACAACTCACAAGGGAAAGGCCTCCTCTGCGACACTGACTTTTTGATCAGACTATCATCAATCGATAGTACTTCAAAAATAATTAGACACGTGTCCCAGCTTCTTTGTAAATAAGCCCTTTTTAAAGAATTATGAGTGTTTGAAAATCACGGTCGCCGCTGCTGCCAAATGTCTACCGAGTCACGCGCGATTGCCTTCAGTTGAAGCGGTTGGTGCAGTTGGTCTTTCTGTCGACTTAAATTTTTGTCTTTATTTTTCACATTGTAAATATTCTTAATTATAATTTTTAATGCTCCTCCAGCAATTGATAATTTTTTTTAAGGAATAGTGAAATTATTGGGAAATAGATATCATGCAGACACTTTTCGATTCTTCTATTCGTATAATCGTCATTTATTCCTCTTAACACATTTTTGGGTGATAATCGTCGCAAAAACATTTGAAACATAGCGTTTTCCTGCAAATATTTGTCAAGACGTTCTTTCCGAACAACAAACTACGATTATACAAACAAATGAATCAAAAAGTCCCTGCATTATATTTATCCCAGTAATTTTACTATTTCTGTAAAAAAAATTTCATTTGAAGTTGGAGCATTAAAAATTGTAATTTGACATATTTACGATGCGATAAATTGGAGAAAAATTCAAAAAAAGTCGACAAAAGGGTTTCAACCTGCGGCATTGTGGTCACCAGGCATGCTCTTCACCGCTGCACCAACGTCGATGTCTGAAAGCAATCGCGCCGATCTCGGTAGACCTTTGGTGGCAGCGGCGCTAGTGATTTTCAAACGCTCATAATTATTGAAGAAGCGCCCACTTACAAAGAAGCCGGGACACGTGTTGAATCATGTTTGAGGTACTATCGATGGGTGATGTTCTGGTCAAAAAGTCAATGTCGCAGAGGAGGTTAAAAAAATTACTTTTATAAAACAAAGCGAATTCTCACCTTAATTATTGAATTTTTTAATAAAATCATTAATTCTCATCGAAAAAATGAATTATTAACCAAGAAAGTAAATTTTCAACGACGGGGAATAATTTTCTATTCAAAAAGATAAAATTGCAACAAAATACATGAACTTTCGACTAAAAAAAAAAACAATTTTCCATGGTGAATGTGATAGTTAAGTTTCAGGATAAAAAATCAATTTTGAATTTAAAAAAAAACGAATTTTCATCAAAGTAGTTAAATATCACAAAAGCCTAAATTTTTGACATTCTTTTAACTCTGCTATTCCGTGATATTGTTACGATTTACACGATATATTTGTTCTTTGCACCATTCAATCTAACTCCTTAACACAACTAAAATTTATGTTCTTTTAATAAGTAATAATTTACACTATTTTTTTGTCTTATTATGCACAGTAACTTGAATTGAAAAACTTCACAAATCAAAATGAACAAACACAACCCTTAACTTCAAGTAACTACGAAACAGTCGCAGAGCTGCCAATTTTGACAGAGGCATTTTTCGCAATTTTTCGGTTATATACTGTTGGTTATCTACTGTTGAAAAATGTAATTTCTAATAAAAAAATCGTCAAATATTTATAAATAATATAGAAATAGCGCTTTGTATCAATAAATATTGTTAATTGAACTTCAAACTTTGATTCAATCAAGCCATACAAATTTTTTATCAGGGCAAAAAGTATGAATAATGATGAGGCGGATTTTTTTTCAGATTAAAATTAATTTTTTGCTCTCACACAATAATTAGTTATGAAAATCCAATGAAACTCCGTCAGAAAATATAGTACCCTTACTGGAATGATGTACTTACAAAAATAATTATCATTTTCAGCCAGTTTTCCAGTTAAATAAGATTATCTACTAAAAATCACTATCCACTGTAGGGTGGTTTCCCCTAACTAATTAAATATTCAACAAAAAGATGAATTATCATGCAAGAAAATTAATTTTTTATCAAGAAATAATCATTTTTAACGAAATAATTCAATTTTCAATTAAAAAGGTTAATTTTAAATTTTTTAGAACGAAATTTTATACAAAATTGTTAAATCCACAAACAAAACAGGTTACAATTAAACCAAATAGTCTAATTTTCATCCAAAAAATGTATATTAAAAAAATGGATCAGTCTAATTATCAGCAAAAAAAAAATTGATTTGCAATATAAAAAAGACGAATTTTAAATGAATTGGTAAATTTTGAACCAATGGAATGAATTTTCAAAGAAAAAGATAAACTGTGATTCAAGAAGATTATTTTTCTATAAAAAAAGTAACATTTCTTGCAAAATACATGAATTTTCACCAAAATACTTGAAAACGTATAAAGAAAACATAAATTTAAAAAAAATTGACCAGTTAAATTTTTAGTACAAAAATTATTATTCATGAAGGAAGACGTTTGGAGAGGGAGTGAAAACGAAGGTTGAAGTGTCAGGAGGGGAAGCGGTAAAATACGAGGGGTGTAGATGTGGGAAAGTGTTGGAGGGGTGTAGGGGGATTCAACGACTTACTCATGTCTTGCTAGGCTACGAAACCATTTTTTTAAGGCCTGATACACCTACTTCGACTAATTTTTAATAATAATTGTTTTTCCACAGGCAATTACATGACTCCCCCCGTGTCTTTTGCTGTTCCTATTCATAACACTTCAGATCAATTCGCGGTAGGTTTTGGTAAGAAACTTTTGTTGATCACATGGCGTCTTAACGCTGGTCCAAACCAATTTGACCAGCAGGACTTTCCAGACATCGAGGAAAATAATAAAGGATTCCAAATTAGTTATGGAGCTGTCGACCCGTATGGAAGACTATTATTTGGTAAAAAAAATCTACTGAATTTGAGTTTAGACTTAACTTAAATACAAGGGGGAAACGACTCCGAAAAATAGGGTCCAGCGAATATGGATTAGGTTGGATTGTATCTGACTACTCTGGATTAACTTTATATACAGATTCACTGTGCATTATCCTAGATTACTCCGCCTAAACTACAGACTTTCGCGAATTTGCATTCAAAAGAGATTAATTCTTAACAAAATAGTTTTATTTTCAACAAAGTATGTTGAATTTCCACCAAATAGTTGAATTATCAACCAGAAACATGAAATCTGTAAAATATAATATGATATAAATATTAAAAAATATATGAAAATACATGAAATATTAAACAAGAAGATTAATTTTTTACCGAAGAAGACGAAGTTTCAACAAATAAGAAAAATTTTGAACGAAGTAGTCAAATTTTCAGCCAATGAGTAAATTCTCAACTACAATTATGAATTTTCAACTGCAACAGATGAATATTTAGTTAAAAAGTTCATTTTTTACTGAAAGACAACGATTTTATCAACAAAATAGTTCAATTTTGAAACAAGAAAATGAACTGCCAGCTTAAATGAGTTGTCCATTGAGGCCCTATAATGAGTGGGTCACGTGACCAAGCTAGTCCTGAATTTTTCTTTCCCAACTTACCTCCAAACCAAATACGATATTGCTCTGAAATTTTGGGAAATGAAAGAGGAGACAATAAAGTACATATCTCAGCTTTGTTTCAATGGAAATATCGAGACAAAATTTTTCGAAAAAAATAAAACTGGAAGCTATAATGGTATTTATTTTCTGACGTACGTCGACACGGAATGAGATATCGTGTTAGGAATTTGGTACTCTAAATAGAAGGTCCGAATAAAGCCGTCTCTAGTCCCAAATATTTAGAATTGTGAAAAAAGTTTTTTTTTTCAATTACAAATTCGGAAAATGGCCGACCACGCAGCAGACCACTGAGGACGTTTTTAACTTTGCCAATTGTCTTTTTCTGAGATAATTTCTTCCGAAATTTTCGCCGCGTTATTTTAAATTTTATTTTTGAATATGGGTGACAAAATATCCATCTCAGGACTGACTTAATCAGCTGGTCCACTGGTTACATGGCTTTAACAAAAACAATAACTGTTAAAAAAAATTATTAAATTCTCTACAAAAATATTAATTTTCGACTAAAAGAAAAGATCTTCAACAAAAAATATTTTTATTCACAGTAGAATTCAACAAAAAAAAAGAATTTTCAACAAAATAGTGGAATCCTTAAACGAATTAAAAGACAAATTTTTAATAAAATAGTTGACTTTTTAACCATAAAGGGTAATCTTCAACAACATTTTTAATTTTCAACCAAGTAGGAATAGTCAAATTATCACTTGAAAAAATTAATTTTCTAATAATGAAAACGAATTTTGAAAAAAATAGTTAAGTTTCAATCAGGAGAAATAAATTTTCAACCAAAGAGATAAATTTTCGACCCAGAAGATTAACTTTCTTCCAAAAAAGACAATTTGTCAACAAACAACATAAGTTTTCAACCACGTAGTTGAATCTTCAAACAATAAAAATCAATTTTTAACTAAAATTATTCACCCTCAACGAATTTTCAACAAAGCAGTTCGATATTTTACTAAATAAGATAAATTAATAAGTAAAAAATAAATAGTTTATTTGAAGTCAAAAAGATTAATTTCCAACCGTCAGCCTCAAAACTACAACTATCTCCGGGTTTGACTGTAAATGGAAATAAATTTACAATAAAAAATGGTATAGTTAAATTTTCAGTTGGAAAAAATATTTTTTCTCCGACCCCCTTGAAAATGCGCCATTGCATGCACGTGACGCAGGCATTGCACCAGGCAAGTGAGAATATGGAGAAAATTATATTTATATTTTAAAAAATTGCATCGCTGGATCTCACAGTTCCCCTTCTGCTGAGTACGCTATTTCTTCCTTTCACTTGCAATTTAAAATTATCAAGTACACCAAACATCCTCTATCTGCTTCACATGCTTGTTTTCAAGGAAGGTATGACAAAAGGTCCGTTCTGTTTTCATAATTAAAATAAAATCATTAGGCTACGGGCTCTAGGGACTTATGCTAAATAAATAAAAATAAATAAATAAATATTTATATTGATACGCCTCTGACTCAAAAGTGGACAGACTGGTAGAACTAAGGGATGATTCACCAAATCATTCGATCATGCGATCGATTGCGCGCGCCATTAGCTAATAAGTGGGGATAGCGTGGGACCAATACACTTTATATATTGATCCCGGTATCGGCACCAGGCCTCTTCTTACTCAACGATCTAGGAGGAAGGAACTCTCTTGGTCTCTCATTCCACCTGTCACTTAAAACAGAGCTTCGAATGAGAAAAGTTTTTTCAAAGGACGCCACTTCTCAGGATTCTCCTGCATCAATAATAACGTTACATCAAAGATATTATCCTGATTCATTTTGAATTGATATAGTAGAAGTCAGTTTTTGGGAATTTCAATTTTTTAGTATATGCATGATTGTAACGACTTTACACTCCATGTTTTGTGGAGACCTCGTTGTGCATGTTTGCATTCAGTGTGGGAATTTTTATAAATGATAACGTAGTGTGTGCGACATATATTGTAACGACTTTGCACTTTATCACACGATAAAGACCTCGTTGTGCATGGTCGCACTAGCTACCGAAATTTTAATGGGCATTTTTAGCTTCATTTTTGAGAAAAGAATAGTGCCAGAATGGAATTTGTAACGACTTTGCACTTTATTTAACGATAAAGACCTCGTTGTGCGATGAAAGTTCTGGCTCTTTACTTATATTGGAGGAGAATCCACTTCAGTTTTTTCAACAAGTTAATATCTTTTCAAATTGAGATAAGTTTAAGCTGCAACACTGCTATTAATAAAAATTAATTTAATTTTTGGTAAATTTAATATCCTTTTCTAAAATCAGCCAACCGCAATAATAAATAACTTGAGAATATTGTAAAACATAAAACTAATACCGGATCAATATTATGATAATGTTACAGTAAAAAAATTAACCTTTTTCCTTGCAAATTCGTCTATTTTTCTGTTAAAAAATTAATCTCTTGTTATCTGAAAACTTATTCCTTATCAATTTTAAAATCAGCTGTTGGTAAAAAAAACATGCATTTTGTAAAAAAAAATTTCTTGAAAATTCGATTGTTTATGGTGAAAGTTAAATCTTTCTTGTTTCAAAACTCGATCATTTGTTTGAAAATCCAGCTATCTGTTAAGAGAATTTAGCAACTTTGTCTAAAGTTTTATTATTATTTTAAAAATTGGAATATTTTATTGAATCCAGCTTTTCCAGTCAAACATAAATTTTTTGGTTGGAAATTCAACTGTCTTTGAAAAAATTTGTCTTTTTGGCTTCAAAATTTAACTATTTGGCTAATAGTTCAACTGTTTTGCTCAAAAGCCGTCTTTTTTAATTGAAAGCTCATCTATCTGGTTCCTAATGCAACTTTTATTTTAACAATTATTTTTGTTGATAATGTAAAATTTCATTTTTAAATTTTACTGTTCATTATACTCTGACGACCAAATGACATAGCAGATAAGAAAACATGTTAAGAAGCAAAATTTTTAGTCTCAGTAAAATCTATAAATTTGGTTCACATTACCTTATTTTTATTTATTTTATTCTGCAAGATGTAAATAGACAGTCTCATTTCGAGTTAGAAAACTTAATAACACGTTCACAGTATATATTAGAATTAAAAATAACATAGAAAATTTCGTTTTATGGATACAGTCGAATGAACTTCAATAAAAGCAATATGTCCAATTTAATATAGGAAAAAATTCATTGTTTCCAAAAATTTCCCATGTACATTGATATCACAAAAGCGAAAATTCAAAAAAGAATGATGTCTGGCAGGAGGAGACCTGGTCCTGGCACGAAGAGAAAGCTCGGTACATGGAGGAGACCCGGCAGAAGAATGTGATCTGTCACTTTTGAATTTATAACTTTTTAAATTGAAGTTTAAAAATTTTTAATCAATGATCTTCTAAATAAACTGCTTAATTATTTTTGGGGCGTATAAAAAAATTCTCAAAATTTAAGAGTTTCAAAAAAATTAATTTTTCATTAAAAAATTCATAACATTCACAATTCTCATTATTGATAGCTAAAACGGGCTCCTATTCGAATTTTAGTCTGGAGTTGATGTTGGGGTCATTCTGGCCCCATGTAAGTGATGAGGATTTATAAGAAGTTTCAAATTCCAAACGTTTTTAATTTTTCATTGTTTAAGGCAGTTGTTGGACCTAAAATTAGGTATCTCATAAATAACCATCAAATGTAGTTATTTGTTTAAGAAATGTCCTCTAGAAATAAAGGTTTCAACTATTTCAGCCTTAGAAGAATCTCATTTTAAACTTTGAAACAGTAGTGTTGTGGAGAATATATTTTCCAAAAAACCCCATTATTTATTAAAATTTAACCACTTCTCAAAAATTGATATAAAGCGACAGTAAAAAAATTTGTCTCCAAGAAAGTCTGTGAAAATTAATGTTTTTTGTATGTTTGACATTTTTTTATTCAAAATAATGTTTTTTGTTTGTAGCTATTGTTTTTTGTCAACTTCTGATTATTTTAATGAAAGGTAAGGTTTTTTATTTGAAATGACATCATCAGTAATATTATTTTGATTCTTAAAATCGTAGAAAAACTATTTTTTTCAGAGATCTAATTTTTGGTGCGACAACTACTTTAGGTCTTTAGAACTGCATATACAAAAATCTTTAAATTGATAATGTAGGTTAACAGAAGAATTTAGCATTTAAAACAGTGTAAACTGTACTTGTATAAAATTGCATCATGTCGCTTGATATGATACTGGATACAATTTTGCTTCGGAAAATGTTTACAATTCCCGGTCAAAAATAAATTTCCGGTCATTTCCGGGTTTTCCCGGTTCAGCCGCCACCCGGAAAAAGTAGCTCAAAATTACAAAATTATATTTGTCAAACGTGTGCGTTTTTTAAATTAAGGATATGAAGAATTGTAGTTTACACATGAAACACTCTAAAAGTCTTTAATATTGAGTGTAGGTTGCTTATTGGGCAATCTGCTTTTTCTGCTGTTGTCAATTCTTTAACTTCGCGGCTGCCCATGTTTATTTTTGCCCGTTTTGACCGAAGGGAAGTTGGTTTATATATTCCACGAAGAATCGTTTGTCCGCAAATTTTGTCCAATATCGCATAGACGTCACCATTGGGTGATGACAATACAATTTGTTCTTCCCTTGGGATAGGCCTAGAGGCAGAATGTAAGCCTCTCAATTGAATTGGTTTGTTGGGAGGAAAAACGTATCTTCGAAGCTCGAATATCCGGTTCGAGTTTCTATGAGGAGCAAGTCGAATGAATCTAAGTTCTTCGAATTGATATCCAAGTACGCGAGGAAAAGTCATCTTGAGAAGAGAAGATCTGGACCCGGCAGAATAATGTGGTCTGGCAGGAGGAGACGCGGCAGAAGAATGTTGTCTGTCAGGAGGAGACCCGGCAGAAGAATGTTGTATGGCAGGAGAAGACCCGGCAGAATAATGTGGTCTGGCAGGAGGAGACCTGGGCCTAATAGAAAGAGTAAGCTCTGTAGATGGAGGAGACCCGGCAGAAGAACGATTTATCTCACGAGAAGAAGAATGACCACGATGAGGACCATCAAGATTAGGGTCGTCATTAGGGAAATACTTGGACTGTGAGCTCAGTTCTGCAACAAGAAATAAAGGAATATGTTTTTAGCTTACCTGTAAAAAGACATTTTTCAAAAAGTTTTCAGTATTTCAGGACGTTTAAAATTAGAGCTTCAAA
>JAWWEA010292387.1:0-13084 GCA_035222095.1 Andricus quercuspetiolicola | reverse complement strand
ATCTTGTTTAGGAATTTATCTTTTTGGTTGAAAATTTATTTCTTTGGTTAAAAATTATTTTTTGTTAGCAAAAATTAATATTTCAAACTGAAAATTTGAATATTTAATCCTTTGTCGCAAAATTGATCTTTTTTTATAGAAATTTAATCTTCTTGGTTAAAAATTCATCTGTTTGGTAGAAAAGTAGCGTCACTAGTGGAAACTTTATCTTTTTGGATAAAAATTCATTTGCTTTGTTAAAAATTGAACTATTTCGTTGAAAATTCCTATTTTTTTGTTGATAATCTATTTTGCTAACTGACAATTTAAGTATCGTACTTTTGGTTGAAAATGCATCTTTTTTAGTTGAAAATTCATGTATTCTTTTTAAAATTGCCTTTTTTGGCAGAAAATTTATCTTTTGGGTAGAAAATTTAATTATTGGGTTGAAAATTTAATTATTGGCTTAAAAATTCATTCTTTTTTTGGATTAAGTTAGGGACCGTCCGTAAACTATGTTACGCGTTTTTCTTTTGTTTAGAGAAAGATGAAAATAAAATTTCCATGAATTTAAAAAGGATACAACGATATAAACAAAGTAAAAACGCGTAAATGAACGATCCCTTATATAATGTTACTTAAAAATTCACTTCAGTGACTAAAAATTGAACTATTACATTTTTTGTGGGAAATTTGTCCTTTTTGATAAAAAAAACTAGTCTTTTTGGTTGAAAATTCATTTTTTTGGTTGAAGATTCATAATTTTAGTTAAACATTGAACTGTTTGTCTCAAAGTTACTTTTGTTGAAAATCTATATTTTTGAGTTGAAAATTCAACTGTGTTCCAGAAAATGCATTATTTTGGCTTGAAAATTCAATTATTTAGTTAAAAATTCAATTTTTTATTGAACAATCAATTTTCGTGTTGAGAATTAGATCTTTTCGTGGAAAATTCGTCTTTTTCCCCAAAAAATTCAATAGGTTTGTCGAAAACACGCAAACCATTCAGTAGAAAATTCAACTGTCTTTTTTTAAATTCGCTTTTCTGAATTGAAAATTATTGCCTTTTAATGAACATTTACGAATCCCCTTTCTGGTTGAAAAGTATTTTTTTAGACTAAAAATTCAACTATTTGGTTAAAAATCCATCTGTTTTACAAAATCATATTGTATTTTATTTATAATTAGAATTTTTTTGCTTGAAGTGTCAAGCATATTTTTTGTGGAAAATTCATCTTTTTGAGTTGACAATTTGAAAATTGATTTTTTTGGTAAAATATGCTTAATCGTAGTTGAAAATTCATCTCTTTGGTCGAGACGACAATTAGGTAGAAAATTCGACTTTGTGGTAGAAAATTTAGCTGTATTATCGAAGATTCGTTTATTTGCAATTCAACTATTTGGTTGAAAATTGTATGTATTTTGTTGAAAACTAATTTTTCAACTTAAAACATAATTATTTGATTGAAAATAAACTTTTTTGTTGAAAATTCATATTTCCGAGCTGAAAATTTCACCGCTTTGTACAAGATTAGTTTTTTAAAATATTAATAACTAATTTTTTAGAACAATATTTGGTTGTGTCATTTTTGCTGAAAAATTAATCAATCAGTTTAAAAATTCAAATATTCTGTTGAAAATTGATGCAATGTTTTGAAACTTCGTCTTTTTGGTAGAAAACTTTTCTTCTGAAAATGAAAATTTAGTTGCTCTCTTTTCAGTCAAAAATGAATCTTTTTTGTTTAAAAATTCAAATATGGATAATATGAATAATGTATGTTTTTCAAATTCGGTTGCTTATTTTAAACTATTATTAGGGTTAAAATGGAAAAAGCTCGATTTTCGAAAAAAAAAGAAGTTCTTGTTATTAACTGTATGCAAATTAAAATTTAGTCAGCTCTTAATGAATGTTGAAAAAGGTAATTGGCTCCCAGTAACTTTAAATTTTAAATTTATTGTAGTCACAATGTCAGTGTATTGCGAATGTCAAACATATATTTTTTTAAACATATTTTACAATTATTTTTAACAATTTAATTCAAAAGTTGAATGCTCAACTATAAATACTCCATTCTTAGCCTAAAATGGATTAATTAAATTTTTTATTAAGAAAAAATGCAAATTAGACGTATTTTCGTTGTCTTGTTTTTAAAATTAACAAAAGTGCCCGTCCTATTAAAAAAAGCTCAAGAGAAAACTTTTAGATCTAATTTAGTCAAACAATTTTGTCATTGAACTTTTTAAAACTAGGACGCATCTTTTCAAATTTTAAGTGTTGCATAGGTGTTGTCCTTCACGTATTTTTACTGCGTACATGCTTTTCCCAAATTCAAGGTAAAACCCTTGAAAACTATCATTTTTCCTTCGTTTTCATTTACAACATTTCCAAACCGTGATTTTTTGTAAACATTGTGCCTCGTTTCGAAACTGCTGATTTTTACAGTACATCTTAAACACACATATTATATCATTTTTTTATTTCACTGCAACTATCCTATGTAATTACTGTAGAAAGTGTATATAAGCAAATTTTCTTCAACTAAATATTATTTATCAATTTTGTTGTTGTATAGCCTGAATGGAAAAAGCATGTTTGAATTTTTAATATCATTTTTCATAATTAAAACAAAAACTATGCGTCTTATGAAAATATAGTTTGAAACAAATTTGTGAATCTTTCTGAGATGAACAAATTCATGAGTCAACATAGATTTTTTCATGATGAAAAAAGAAAGTATCGAAAACGGCGAGATTTGCTGAAATCGGCACAACTCAATTTTTACATAATATCAACACCTTCACATTGAGATAAAAATGTAATAATTATAATGAAGATAATAAAAAACGTGAAATGATATAATTATCTCCGAAGGACAATCTTGATACCTATAATATCGTTATCGCACGAACGTGCGAGATAACTACTCTTTATGTATGTATTTGCACTGTAACGACGCAATAGAATGTTGATCAGTTACAGTTGCCAACCAAATTATTCACTAAAGTATTAATCAGTTTTTCTTCTACTTTGAGAAAATGAGAATGTTTTATCCTTTTTTCTTCACATTGGTGGTCATCCTTAATTCCATTGGTGAATATAATAATATAATATATGTCTAATTTTCATTATATTTCATGTAATACCTGCATAAATACAGCCGCTAATCATGCCTGTAGAGCAAATCTGAAGTTCCCCTTTTCACCATATAGACATATAATAGCCATTATTTATGTATGATGTAACAGTTTTTGATAGCATAGAAATAATTAGGTATTACACTCCTATGCCCTTGAAAAGAGGCGCTTAAGATCGGTTTCTATGACTTTCACTGAAAACATGCACTCATCAATAAAATCCCTTTTCTCTCCCTTGGTGCATAATATACAATTAAGCTTTCCACAAAGAAATTACTTTTCAACATAATAATGGAATTTGAAACCGAATAGTTCTATTTTCAACCCACAAAGATGAATTGATTAGAAGACAGTTAAATTAGCCAGCAGAAATAGTAAAATAAAGAAAAAAGTTCATTTAAAAACAATAAAGGTGAATTTTCATCAAGATAGTTGAACCTAGAGAAGTGTATTAATTAATTTTCCACCGACTTACTTACAGCGAGCTAAGCTTTCAATCCTAGGAGAGGAATCTTCAACAAAATAGTTAATTTTTTAACGAAATAGTACATTTTTAGCCAAAAAGAATTTATTCTAATCAACCGTTATTGAGAATAGTAAGCATTTAAGTATGTAGTATTCTTCTTGACGGGAAAATTATTTTAAAAAGAATGGAATATATGGCAAAATGTTCGTTTTATTGAGAATTTGTGTAACAGAAAATCGTTTATTGTCATTGAGGTTATTAAAGCGTGTTTGCACTAGTCTTCATCAGAAACATTCAGTTCAACCATAAATATCAGAAATAAACGTGTTGTGCGAAAATATTACGAAGTGGATAGACTGCTGGTGCCGGTAAAGAACTTCGCTACGGGCACAGGCAAAAAGACAAAGTTCTATTAGTCAAATCCTATCCCTTTCTAGTGAATCGTAGGAGCGGAAATGCACATTTGTCACTAGTAGAATGGCCTAAAATAGCACATTTGGAAAATTTCAACGGGCACTTTCACCAAATCGTTTTCCCCGATAAATAAATGTATACGTGATCTTTTATTTTTAAAAAACAACTTATTTTTAGCATTTGCTGACGATTGTATAACTTTTAGTTTTCAAGGCACAGTTTTGAGACCGTGGAGAATACATTTTAGAAAAAAATGAATTAATTTTTAACTTCCGTACATACAGCTTTTCAAAAACAACCAGCCACAAGGCTATTTCACCGATGACGACAGAAAACTTTTTGCCGGTACCGACAGAGCACTCACTGTCAAAAAATTTATCCACTATTTCTTCTTGCAGAGTGCAGTTCGCAGTTTGGCGGAAAAACTAATAGCACACGTAATTCTGGTTCTTCCTCTTCTGCCACACAACATTCACCTGACCGGACTCTAGAAGAGCCTTTTCTTCGTGATCCTCCTGATGATAGGTCTGACTCTCTGGAAGTACTTGGATGTTCACTTGAGCAACTTGGATATCTTCGGCTTATACCCCGCACAAATAAAAACCTTCGATTCGAATTTCGAAAATACGTTTTTCCTTCTGGTGAACCAATTAGAATGACAGCAGGAAAGAAAAGATATTTTTCCGTGCCAGCCGGAGAACATATTGTATTATCCGCATCCAATGGTGACATTTTTGCAATATTGGAGTTAAGCGGGGTTCTTCGTGGAATATATAGTACGCACAATAAACATCCGAGAGTAAAAATAAATATGATCAGCGGCGCAATTCAAAATATTACCCCAGTTGAAAGCAGGGATTGTCCAGTAGGCGAAAATCGTCCAATCTTTCCAAATAATTTTATGAAAGTGGTGACAAATGACGATTCGCTACAGCCCTCTTCTCCTGGCAGACAACATTCATCTCGCCAAAGTTCTCCAGAGGAGCGTCCTCTTCGTGCCAGGTCCAAGTCTCCTCCGGGCTCAACTCCTTCTTTTCAAGTACTTGGATATTCACTTGAACAACTCGGATATATTCGGCTTGTTCTTCGATCAAACCAGAATCGGCAATTCGAATTTCGAAGATACATTATTCCTGGCGACAAAAGAATTCGGTTGAAATTAGAACGAAGTTTCTATGTGCCCTTTCCCGTGCCAACCCGAGAATATATTGTACTATCAACAGCCGATGGGGACGTTTGTGCAATTTTAGAGTATAATGGAATTCTTCGTGGAATATATAGGAGCGATAAGACTCGTGCAAGAGTAAAAATTAACATGATAAGCGGCGCTGTTGATAATTTAACAGCAGATGAAATTAAGGATTGTCAAATAGGCAAACATCACCCTGTTTCTCTGCGTCTTTTCAAGCCAGTCGTTGCAAATGACGATTCACTGAATACTGTATATCATTAATTCAATAAAGAAATTTTTTAAGTTAAATATAATCATTATTTAAATCCGAAGTCCGATCAAAATTGAACTAAAATTACTAAAACTTCAACACGTTATAGGTTTCGAAGCTTCTTTCTTCCTCTGCTTCGCCAATGCATTCCCCAAATTTTTTAAACTCAGGGAGTAACCCGAATTTTATAAAAACACCATTGGTCAAAACCGCTAACCCAATCTTAATAATTTTCCAAGTGGAACGTATAATGTTGAGAAAAATGATCAATTTTCAGACAAAAATAGAATAGTTCAATTCCCAGTTAAAAACATTAACATTCAACAAAAAAAAAACAATTTTTAACAAAATATTTCAATCTTCAACGAGTAAAATGAAGTTTTGAAAATGCACTCAAACTTTCAACCAAACGTTTTTTGAAATTATAACGTAATTTTAGATATAAAATGATTTTATCAAATTATTTATTTTTTCTGTTTGCATAAATCTTGATATCCTAGTACAATTGAAGGGCCACGCTGAATACGGGCGTATGCGCAAAACTCAAATCTTACAGGAGAAACAAAAAACTGTTGAACTTTTACGCAATTAATTATAAACAAAAAAATGCGAAACCGATTCGCGGTCTGTGAGGCTTTATCGAGCCGTGAAACCAACATCCTATAAGGAGCATCCATCTCCGAGAAAACCTTTGTCCTAGGAACTGCTCATTCCCAAATATTCTGATTTTATTACTTAAAGAGACGCATAACTTTTTTATTATTGAATTAAAAAAAAAGAACAAGTAAGGGCACTCTAGCTATCGATTAGCTCTACTGAATCGCGAAACGACCGCTGAAAAAATGAAAATCATGTGCGAGAAAGCCTCTATCAAACCACGAAAGGAAGATCCTGAAATAAGCAATCTCACCCGATAAAAGCCCTTATCAATGGTGCGGTGGGTCTCCAAAAACGAAAATATGGACACTTGGAGAGTTGCATAACTTTTTTAATTTTATAACTGTTAAAACGAAAAAGCGCTTTCAAGCTATGACTTGGCTCCATTAAATGGTAAAAAGAACAGCAAAGAGGTTTGGCACTTCAAATTAAGCGAGCATACTGCACAGTTTGGCTGGAAAAGGGAATTTTTGTATTTCCGAAAAGAATTTTCGATGAATAAGGCCAAAGCCATTGGTCAAAACTGACTATCTAATAAAATTATCCTTTCTTTTTAGCCCATAAACAGTATACAAAAGGGAATCCAATCGGTTAATTTCTTTAAAAGTTGTCTTTTTTACAGAGAACGACAGCGACGCCGCCAGAGTCCAAAGTAAAAATTAATGATTTTTAATCAGTGAGACTGATAATGGCGAAATTTGAAGGAATCGGTGATACTCAATTTTCACGTAGAACCAATAATTCCTTGTTGATATTTGAATAAAATAAGTACAATGATAATAATATAAAAGCTAAAATGATCTCAGGAGGACAATCATTCCTTACTTACAGTTGTTAACCAAATTTTTTACTGAACTATTAACCTAAGAAGGTGAATTAAAAAAGAAACACCGGTATAGAAATTTTGCTGCGACCTAGCCCCGATCAGTTTTTCATCGAGGAATGATTCTTTAATTATAGATTGATTTATCGTAATTTATATAAAGATAAATACAAAAATTCATGTTAATGTATTCCTTTGTGTGAAGTTAGAAATTGAACTTGTGAAATTTTTTTAATTCGCGATGGTTTTTATAAGGGGTTCCTTAAAAGGCTAAACTAAATTCAGTACAGTATAATCTTGAACCAAAATTTATCATAGAAAAACCGTTTATGAAAGTTGAATTATCACACAGTACTTGATGCAAAAAAATGTGTGCATAAAACTAATTAATTATTATTGATACTTTATTGATTCTATACTAAATTACATAATTTATTGTCAAAAAAGTAGTCTGAAAATTTGATGCTTTTTTTGTGCGTGATAAGAAAATTGTTGTTTTCTTTGGTTAATATCACATTTGATAATTACTGATTTTCTTCTGTATTTGAGATGTAATAAAATGTCCTTTTTAATTAGAAATTATTTGTGTAACATGATTAGAATCTTATTATTTATTCATATTTGAGGAATATTTGAAAACTGTTTTGATAAAAGACCGTTTAATATTTCCCTTTTCCCCCTCTTTTCCCATATTTTGAAGAATCTCTATTTTTGTCCCTGTTTCCAAGAAACTTCCCCTTTTTCTTATTATTTCGCTTAAACGCGAATAAAATTGATAGAACTCAATTAGATAATACAACTATTTTTCGTTGAAAGTTCGTTATTTTTAATTGAAAATTCTTCTATTATTTTTTTTGGTTGAGAATTTATCCCTTTTTGTTGAAAATTCGTTTTTTTAGTTGAAAATTTAACTAATGCATTTGGCGCTGAAAATTGATAATTTATAGTTGAAGATTCAACTATCAAATTTTTTATCGAAAATTCATCTGTATTGGTGAAGTTGTTGAAAATTTGCCTTTTTTGTTTAAAATAATTTTTTTTCTCCTGCAAATTTGAATATTACATTTTTGGTTAAAAATTGATTATTTTTAATCCAAAGATTAGTTGTTTTGTTGAGAATTAAATTTTTTGTTGTAAATTCATATTTCTGGATCGAAAACTCAACTGTTTTCTAGAAAATTCATCATTTCGACTTGAAAAGTTAACTACTTGGTGAGGAATGTATTTTATCAAAAAAATGTTAATTGTCGAAAATTCAACATTTTAGGTTTACAATTCTGTTATTTGTTGAAAATTGATTTTCTCTCTTCAAAATTCATTTTTTTGGTTAAAAATTCAAATTTTTAGTAGAAAATTCATCTCTTTAATTTTGATAGCTGAAAATTAACGTACTTTGTTGAAATTTCATATTCTTTGGTTTAAAATACATATATTTTGGATAGAAAATTCGTCTTTTTGAGTTGAAAATTCCACAATTACGTAGAAAATTTAACTATGTGTTATAAAATTCAACTGTTTTGTAGAAGATTCGTTCTTTTTATTCAAAATTAGTTTCGTTAAGTGCTAATTAAACTATTTCACTCCCTCCCCCCTGGATCCGGCCTTAGTCAAACCACGTGTTTCCAACTACTGGCGAATAGGAAAAAGAGTGTGCAGTTCTTAACTAAAATTGATTAAGTTGGCTTTTCTTACACTATAAATATTTTCGCATATATCTTTTACTAATCAAAATGCTTTATAATGTGCTGCTTTTGAAAATTAAACTAACTATTAATTCATAAACAATAAGCCTTTTTTAAATTTAACAAGGTTCCCATTCCTGTGAAAATTCCCGGTCATTTCGCGGCTTTCCTGCTACAGCAGTCGCCATGGGTGTTGGTAAAACTTTTGTTTCTGTACATTGGGGTGATTCATTTATTGTCCTTAAAAAATGGTTGAAATTGTTTATAAGATTATTTTCAATGATGCTAATATAAAAGCAGATAATTATATATGTATGTGAGTGCATGACCAGATTCGTAAATCATTTTTTTTAAACTACCTTACTGTACATGTGAATACATGTGTATACTTTTTCAAATTTATAGTAAAAAGCCTTGAAAACTGCCATTTTTCTTTTGTTTTGTTTAGAATATTTCCAAAGCGTAATTTTTTGGTAACATTTTCCCTCGGCTCGCAACTGCTCATTTGGACAGTAAAAAATAAAGCACACGTATTATATCATTTTCTTTATTTCACCTTAACTTTCCTATGTAGTTATTGCAGAAAGTGTATATAAACAAATTTTCCTCAAAAAAATTATATTTACCAATTTTATGGTTAAACAGATTAAATGGAAGATGGATGTTTCAATTTTTAACAACATTTTTTATGATTAACCTCTAGAGGACCGGAAAACCGACATATCGGCTCTGGAGGAAAATGGGTGTTTTTCTGCTATGAATGAGATCCGGTGGCTTTTTGGGGTCACTGATCACGAAGCTGTGGTCAGATTTGATGAACGCATGCACCCCAAACCCTACTATCCCCTTCCCTACTCAACAAATGCCCCATTTCTGGTACTCTTGGAACTCGGTCAAAACGTGACTCTTGGGGTTTTAGGCGTGAATTGGTCAAATCTGACCCCAGATTCGTGTTCGTCGATTCCGAACACCACTAGGATCACGTTTTCACCAAGCTTTAGGAATGACATAAAATTTTTCAATACAAAATTTCGTCTATAGCTTACCGGACCGGAAAACCGATATAGCTGCTCGCCCTGTAGAATGAGCTTTGTATATAGTTGATACGTGATTCCAGACACTATGACCAAACACTCTTATGAAAATATGGTGTCTTGTCAAAATTGGGTTGGCCAATCATGTCTTTTTTGGAGAACCCGGGAGAATGGATCGCCAAATCGGATTAGTATTATATCCATTGCCTCTATTAATGTTATTAGGGTGTTTTAAGATTTCTATTGCTTCTCTGTGTTTTCGCGGAAAAGTATTGCATACGTCTGCGATGATGGTTGTTTTGTAAAATGAAATGCTATGTCCTGTTTCAATATGATGCTCAGCTAGTGCTGATTGTGTGAAATGATTTAGTCTGACTGCACTCTCATGTTCTTTTATACGTTCGCTTACAGCTCTCCCGGTTTCTCCAATATGGACTTTGCCACACGAACAAGGAATTTTGTAAACTTCCGGATTACTAAGAGGTGTCTTTTCATCTTTAGTGTTGTTTAGAATCTGTCCTATTTTTGCAGGTGGCTTAAATATGGTTTTTATGTCGTATTTGTTTAGAATTCTTCCTATTTGTTCTGTGATACCCTGTATGTAGGGTAGAGTGGTGGTCATTTTTCTCTCTTTTTCTTAAGTTGGTTTTATTGAATTGCTTTCTTTAGTGTATTTTCATATTGCGTTATCAATTTGTTTGTTCGTGTAACCGTTCTGTATTAGAATTTGTTTAAAGTTTGTTAGTTCCTTTTTTGAGTTATCTTTGTCTGTTATGGAGACCGCTCTATATACGAGAGAGTCTGTCGAGTCCGTTGATTGGTTTTTTATCCCAGAATTTTGTTCTTCCTGAGAAATATCACAACTTCCTTGTTTGCTAAAGAGTGGATAAGCTGCTAAATTGATAACCATTGATACTAGAGAGGTGATGGTGACAATGAATAGTAGACCGATGTAGGTTACTAACTGTCATTTAATAAAAGTAGAAATGTTTGAGTATAATTAATATATTGATAATTCTTACAATAGAGTAGAGTCGAAAAATGACGGATAGCTAAGCGTTGGTGTCTCTATTGCAACTAACGTTGCCAGTTCAAACGGAAGGTACTAAGGCTGAGTGACATCACAAAAGTGAAAGGGATACAATATTTAAGGTGGGGAAAGCGAGCAAGATGCAACTCGAACCAAATTTTCAAGATGCTGGGAAAAACCCAAGATTCGAAACGGTCACGGATGATTGTACGCGTGCGGCTCGACAACTATTGTGCGAAACTCATTAAGAGCTTAAGATCGGTGTTAGAGATGACGGCTAGGAAGGTACAAATTCGGACAGATAAATATGCCGTTTACAGCCCTTAAAAGCTGAAAGACTACCTTCTAAGGCTTAAGTGATAAATTTAAGAAATAGGTTCTTCACAAATATCATTTAGCAAATTCTCGAAGGAACGGCATAAATCTTAGCATAATAAAGACAGACAAAATTCCGATGTTTCTGAATAACTAAAATATAAATCGGTTTGCGAGGTCGCAACAAAGACTTTATTTAACGGTTCTTTTTACCATTGCACCGGTCCTTTAAAACATTGAGAATATTCATACCTGATGTAAAATAGTCCGATCTTTCGACTTATGAAGTTGGAATTCTGAAAAAATTTATATTTAATAAGTTATATTTGATTATTTAACAAAATACGCGAAATTGCGAATGAAAAACATTTTTCATTTGCCATTTTCGGATCAAAATCGTGACTGTGTTTCTTTGATTTGTGAATTAAAAGTGTCCATGGGTCTTAACCTTCAAAATGTAGTGGTCGGTTTTTTGATATTTAACATGTAGACATCCAATATGGCGGTTTAAAGTAAAAAAAATTTGATGTTAACCGTTCTTTTTCCTACAACAAGAATTTCTTTTTAATTTTCGTAAAAATTTGTATAAGGGGGTATTTTTGGTAGCTCATTACGCATTTATTATCAGATATTCAAAATTCAAGATAGCGGATCCAATATGGCTGCCGAAAATTTTGAAAATTTCACAATTTTAATGAAAATTTGAGTTAGGATTTTTGGGGTTGCTGACTACGGATCTGTTATCAGATTTTCAAAATTCAATATGGCGAATCCAATATTGCTGCCAAAAATTTTGAAAATTCAACAATTTTCATGAAAAATTGCATTAAGGGGTATTTTTGGTCGCTGATTACGAATATATTATCAGATGTTCAAAATTTTAGATAACGGATCCAACATGGGTGCTAGAAATTTTGAAAATTCGACAATTTTCTTGAAAATGTTTGGCAAACATATTAGAACCGCCATCTTGAATTTTGAAAATCTGATAACAGATCCACAATCAGAGACCAAAAAACACCCAATACAAATTTTCATGAAAATTTGCGAATTTTCAAAATTTTTGACAGCCATATTGGATCCGCCATCTTGAATTTCAAAAATCTAATAACAGATTCGTAATGAGCGACCCAAAACAACTCCTAATACAAATTTTCATGAAAATTGTACAATTTTCGGCAGCCAGATTGGATCCACCATCTTGAGTTTTAAAAATCTGATAACAGATCCGTAATCAGCGACCCAAAAAAAACCTTATACAAATTTCCATTAAAATTGTACAATTTTCGGCAGTCATATTGGATTCGCTATCTTGAATTCCGATAATCTGATAACAGGTCCATAATCAGCGAACCAAAAAAAACCCTGATACAAATTTTCATGAAAATTGTAAAATTTTCAAAATTTTCGGCAGCCATATTGATTCCGCTATCTTGAATTTTGAAAATCTGCTAATAAATTCGTAATCAGCGACCAAGAATACCACCTCATACAGATGTTTACGGAAATTAAAAAGAAATTTTTGTTGTAGGAAAAAGAATGGTTAAAATCAACATTTTTTTACTTTATAGCGCCATATTGGATGTCGACATGTTGAATATCAAAAAATCCACCGCAACATTTTGAAGGTTAGAGTCCATGGACACTTTTAATTCGCAAGTCAAAGAAATCCAGTCACGATTTTGATCTGAAAATGGCAAATGAAAAATTTTTTTATTCGAAATTTGGTGTTTTTTGTTAAGTAATGAAATATAAATTTTTAAATATAAATTTTGTAAATATTCCAACTGCACAAGTCTAAATATTAGACTATTTTACATCAAATATGACTATTCTTAATTTTTTAAAAGACAGATTTAATGGTAAATAGAGACGTTACATAAGGTCTGGAAAATGTGTCCAGTTGATACTTAATGGATTAATTAAGTCAGGGGAGGATCCATAACTGGAAAATAAAGTTGGTGAGAATTCTAGTTCTGTTGACAAAACGATTAATGAAATTATAGAGATGGTAAATAAAGTCGAAGTCCACCAACATCATGATCTCTCATACCAACAAGGATGTGATGTGGAAGCCTGCATTAAGGAATTCAGCCTGCGCAATGCA
>JAWWEA010290571.1:0-13094 GCA_035222095.1 Andricus quercuspetiolicola | reverse complement strand
AAATAACAATTGATATCAAAAATTAACACAAACCAAAAATTATTATTATATCAGAAGCACGTTCAAGAACATTCAGTTATATTAATCAATTTTCCTTGTTAAATCTTGGATATGCCCGGTTCAGTAATAACAGGGTACGGAGCTCAAGTGGGCACCGCCTGTTATTGGAGTAACCTTAATATGAGAAATATGAGAAATAATAATATGAGCATATGAGAAATAACAATTTATACCACAATCTGATACAAATTAAAAAATGTTATTATACCAGAAACACCCTTAAGAAACGTTCTGTTATAATAATACAATTTTCAAGTTAAATCTCGGATAATGGCAATTCAAGTAATGGCAGGGTCCGGAGCTCAAGTGGGCACAGCCTGTTATTGAAGTAATTGCAAATATATGAGAATAAGTGATGAAATAAACAACTGAATTCAAAACAAATCACCTACAAACCATGACACAAAATAATAAAAATAGTTATATCCAGGATTTAGTAGAAAATAAAAAAATAAAACAATAAAATTACTCCACTCATTGCAACAAAATAAAATTATCCTTTAACTAATACTATCAGAAATAATCATAATGCCTGAAAATAGATGCGGTATAGGAAGACAATAACGAAATTCTCTAGAACATACAAATCTATGAAATAAACTTGACAAATCATCAAAGAAATTGTAACTAAACCCACTGAAAATTCTACAACCTCTAGAACTGAAAATCCGTGGAGAGTATTTTCTGAAATTTTCGAACAAATGTTAAACAAAGCTGAGGTATTAGTAAAAGATTCAAGATGAAATCAGTAAATTGGTAAAATTTACTTACATAAAATTATTGTATTAAGACATTTAAAAACAACTCATACATGTCTAATTAATATCATACTGATAAACTCATTAAAACGATTGGAAGAAATAGAAAAGCACGTCGTTCTGGTAAAAAGGCACGCGAAAATTATGAAAGTGCAATTGCAAAAGCAATATTAGAAGGAGCAAATATATTAAATCCTAAATTCCTAGAATCTATGCGATATATTAAAAGAAGTAAATAAGGTATTACAGATAGATATAACCTCGCAAAAATAATAGAAAAAATTCACAAAATAAGCATAATCATAGAAGCAATAATAAATTCTTTCAGTCAAAACAGGAAAAATTAATTAAAACCTAAAATCGAAGAAATAATAAAACAAATCAATGAAATTATTCAAATCATTGATACAATCATAAAATTCACCATAACCTGCGTTAACAAAAATAATGCAAATGTTAAATAATTCAAATACAGACTCGGTGCCGGAACCTGAAGGAAAATTTTTTCAAACATAAAAGTCTCTATAATAAAGTTGAAAAATTTGTTCACTCGCCGACTAGTTGCTACAAACTAATCAACCATATCAAAATAAAGAAATAATTTGTTAACGGTAGGATGTCTGAAGTGCAAGGACTATCCTAACGCAAACCAATAAAATTTACCCCACTGAAAATAGAGTTACTTAGATCCTACTTCCGTAATCTTCCTGAAACCAATAAAGAATTTACAACTAATGCACTAAAACATTAATAACGTGTAAAACTGACAAATTAACAGAAAAAATTTACAACTAATGCGTTAAAAATCAAACCAACTTAAGAAATGAAAATACATGGAAAGACTTCTCCAAAATTTGTGAACAAATTCTAAATAAAGCCGAAGTTTTAGTACAAAACTCAAAACGAAATTAGTAAATCAATTCCGAAGAAAAACTCACATTAAAAAAATGTAGATATGCCCCACTTGAATAGATTCATTGAAATAATCAAAATAATAGAAAAGCACATCGTTCAGGAAAAAAAATTCGTGAAAAATATGAACACGCTATTAAAACAGCATTGTCAAAAGGACAAAATCTTGTAAATCCAGAATTCTTGAAAGTTGCACGATATCTTAAAATAAATAAAAGAAATATAATTCAAAGAAATCAAATCGTAGAAATCATTTTTAAAAAATTAAAAAATAAAACAATCATAATTATAGAAGCAGTAATAAACACAATGACTTAAATAAATAAGAAAAATCAATCAAATCCAAAAACAAGGAGATAATAGTAAAAATTGAAGAACTTATTAAAAGTATCAATATAATAATAATTCTCGCCAACTCAATATCACCTAAAATAATTGATTAAAATAGAAACAAACATGGTGACGAAATCCTAGATCTTATAGCTGATAATTCCCAACCAAACCTTCTCCTCTAATAAAATCAAAATAATAAATTATATCTTACTACCATAATAAAATCAATGAATAAATTCTGAATAATAAAAAACATATTATTATTTTTTTAAATTACATCCCCTTATGTTAGATAAAAACCCAAATACTACAAGACTCACTGGAAGTCAAGCAAAAGCCCAAGCTATTTCCGCAATAAATAATAAACAAGAAAAAGGAATAACATTTATTTGCGAATTTCCCTTTAAACCAAAAGTTTCCCATACAAAACCTACCCAAAAAGATAATTAAGAAAAATTAATTAAACTCACTTCAGAAAATATAGAAAAAAACTCTAACAGATACAAACTTCGGTGTCACAAATACTAGTGAAACCCTCAATCAAACACCCATAAATCAATCACAGAAAAAGCTGAATTTTTCAATAAAAAATGCACTTTCTTTTGACCACTTGAAAAATCATCAATTATCTAATCATAGTGGAATAATCAGTTCAAGTAATGTAAATCAAAACAAATCAATAACTTAAATTGATAACATCTTCTCAGCAGCAAATTACACAATTATCCCTACAAAAAATTCCCTAGCCGAAATTGAACAACAGCCTCTTTTAAATACAGAAGAACATTTTCCATCTCCCAATAAACATGATTATCCAAATCTTGACATAAATATAAATCCCCACTCAAATAATACAAACCCATTTCTCAATCCTGAGGAAAATTCAATTCTCTCTATAAATACGACATAACCAAACATGGCTATACCAAATAACCAACAAGTCTCACTTCGAGATGCGTTAGAATTGGTCCCGATTTTTGACGGCAAAAATATTCGCCTCGCACTCTTTATTGGAGGGTGTGAAGAGGCCAAACAAATGCTCCCCACAATACCCATAGTCGAATAAAACTTAGTTAGAATGATTAGAAGTAAAATTATAGGCGAGGCCCTTAAGAGTATTTATGGCATGTCGTTTGATAGAGTCGATGAATTAACTAACAGATTAAAGAAAATTTACTCCCCATCAAAAACGGTTTACCAATTACAAGGGGAATTAGGTAATACCTATATGTGGGAAAAAGAAACGGTTTTGTCTTATGCTACTAGAATTAAAGAAATCGCGGATCAAATTTATGACGCGCATCGAATGATCAATGGCGGACAATTAGACGAAGGATTTAGATTAGGTCTAGAAAAAGACCTCATTCAATGTTTTTTACGAGGATTAAGACCTGAACTCGAAATTAGGGTAAAGGAAGGAGATACATTTCGAGAGGTAACAAATAATGCCATTGAAATTGAAAGAAAACTTAATGCAGCTGCAGATTTAAGAAAGGGAAACTTCAACAAACAAAAACTGGATGAACTTGACAAAAATCATAAAATTAATGAGACTAATACAACAAGAATAAATTATACTCAAGGAAATATGATAATATGCCAAATTTGTAGTAAGAAGGGTCACACTGCTTTCAACTGTCGGAACCTAGGAAGATACAATCAATATATTCAGCCTCCCTCAAATTTATTCAACCGATTAACACCTCCCCAAAATAGACGACCCCAAGCATCATGGAATAAAGAGATCCCATCACTTATGGAAAATCAGTGGATACCTCAAGAACAATTTCAACGTAACAGAACAACATGGAGACCTAACCAAACATATAATTTCCCAAACAAATCATATAATGTTCCAAACAAATCATATAATTTCCAAAATAAATCACAAAATTTTCAAAATCAATCATACAACTATACAAATCAATCATACCCTAATAACCAACAGAATTCGCTACAGAGAAACATAATTTGTAATTATTGTAAAAAACCTGGACACATGATCAAAGACTGTAGGAAACGAGAATACAATAATAAATTACGTGGAAAACAAAACTTTCAAGACTTTCAACAGCCGGAAAACGAACGAGTCCTCCCCAGACAAGGTGCGATGGGGCAGGCATCAACATCACAAAACTAAAAGCACCTGACCCAAATAGAATTGAACCTTTAGAAACTGTTACTATAAAATGTAATTTCAGCAAAGGAAACATTATACCATCAATAATAATAAATACTCCAGGATTAAGAAACCCCGTAAGTATGATGATTGACACAGGTGCAGGATTAAATCTTTTAAAAGAAAATATAATTGAACCATCAACACCCATAGATAGACTTAAAATATTAAAATTAACTGGAATCAATGAACATCCTGTTTATACTTTGGGACAAATTAAAGTAAAAATTTTCGAATATTTAACAACATTTAACATCATACCACAAGAAGTACCTTTAGATGATGACGGAGTACTAGGATCAGAATTTTTTATTGATAATAATGTTAATATAAATTATGCAGCAAAATGTTTAGAAGTAAACAATAAAAAATACAACTTTTCAACAACTAATAAAATAACCTTACCAGAAAGATCAATCTCAGATATTTATTTAATTATTAAAAATCCAGAAGTAAAAACAGGTTATATCCCCCAAATTTCAGTAAAACCTGGAATATTCTTAGGAAATGCAATAGTAACAAATGATAAAGGCAAAGCATTTGTAAAAATAGCAAATACCCAATCGGAACAAGTAGAAATTCTAATACCTGAAGTAACCCTAGAGGAATTTGAAGAACTTAATGAACAACCATTTAATTTAGAAAAAATTAATACCTTCACACCACCAGAAGACTTATTTTATGATTTCGCAAACTCAGAAGATTTCCCAATTAAAACAGAAAAAATTTACAATACTTCTTACAAAGAAAAAGCAGAAGAAATTATGGATTTACTCCGTCTTCAACATTTAAATCCACAAGAACTAACACATGTAGAAAATTTAATAATAAATAATGTAGATAGATTTCATATCTCCGGAGAACCATTGACCGCTACAAATATTTTCCAACACAAAATCCCAACGACCGACGACCACCCCGTGTTTACGCGCCAGTATCGATTTCCACCCATTCATAAGGATGAACTACTAAGACAGACAAATGACCTACTTAAAAACGAGATCATCAAACCGTCTCAGTCTCCATATAACACTCCAGTATGGATCGTTCCGAAAAAGGAAGATTCACAAGGAAACAAAAAATGGCGAATGGTCCTTGATTTCAGAAAATTAAACGAAAAAACAATAAGTGATTCTTTTCCACTTCCAAATATACATGAAATCTTAGATCAGCTGGGAAATGCGCAATATTTTTCAGTATTTGACTTAGCTTCCGGATTTCATCAAATTAAAATGAGTCCCGAAGATTCACACAAAACAGCATTTAGTACCCCTTATGGACATTATGAATTTGATCGAATGCCGTTTGGATTAAAAAATGCTCCAGCCTGTTTCCAACGCCTTATGAACATTACCCTATCTGGCTTAATCGGAACGGAATTATTTGTGTATCTAGATGATATAGTTATATATGCAAATTCTTTAGAAGAACATTTACAAAAATTTAACACTTTAATGGATAGACTACGTAAAGCAAATTTAAAATTACAACCAGATAAATGCGAATTTTTAAGACCAGAAGTAATATATTTAGGACATATCATCGACAAAGATGGCGTACGTCCTGACCCGAAGAAAACAATCGCAGTAAAAAATTTTCCAATCCCTAAAAATGTTAAAAACATAAAACAATTTTTAGGTTTAGCTGGTTATTACAGAAGATTCATAGAAGGTTTCTCAAGAAAAGCAGCACCTTTAAATCAACTTTTGAAAAAAGACGTAGCATTTAACTGGACCGAAAAACAACAAAAAGCATTTGATCTTTTGAAACAGGAATTATGTGAAGAACCACTTTTAGAAAGACCTGACTTTAATAAACCTTTTATACTTACTACTGACGCCTCAGGTTTTGCAATAGGTGGAATTTTGTCTCAAGGTGAAATCGGAAAAGACAAACCTATAACATATGTATCTAGAGCACTAAACATTCATGAAATTAAATATGATACATATAACAAAGAAGCTTTAGCAATAGTGTTTTGTGTTACTCATTTCAGACATTATTTATATGGCAGAAAATTTAAAATAGTTACTGACCATAAACCCTTAATATGGTTCAAAAATTCAAGCGATCCATGTTCTCGTGTAACCAGATGGAAACTAAAATTATCGGAATATGATTTCGAAATAATTTATAAAGCAGGTAAGACTAATGTAAATGCTGATGCCTTATCAAGAAATCCAATCACCACACATGATGAAACAAAAAACGAAGTCAATTTTGTACAAAAGGACTGGTCAAGCAGAACCCCCAAAATTCAAGATAATCAAAATGAAGAAAAAAATGAAGAAGATGAAGAGTGTGAAGAAAATTCTAGCGACGAAGAAAATCAAGTTTTGGAAATAATCAATTCAATGTGTCAAACTTCAAATAATAATACAAAAATTAACCATATTAAGACAAATGCCGAAAGTTCTCCCCACATTATCAATCCTCTTATACTAATAATTTTTAATATAATCATCATGTTATTAAATATTCCAGAAACAGCAAGCTTTAAAGAAAATATTAAGAAAATCACAAACTTAATAACGAAAAATTTTGAAAAAGAAACAATAAACCAAATAAACTCGGAAGAAATAGTAAATGCAAAATGTAATGTAGTCATAACCAGAGGTAAAATGCAAAATCTAAGAAAACAAGGAAACCCAGAAACTCTAAGAAATAATTCAGAAACTCTAAGAAATGCAGAACCTCAAGATAACTCTAAGAAATTAAAAAAACCAGAAACTTTAAGAAATAATTCAGAAACTCCCAGAAATGCAGAACCTCAAGATAACTCTAAGAAATTAACAAAACCAGAAACTTTAAGAAATAACTCAGAAACTCGAAGAAATTCAGAACCTCAAGATAATTCTAAGAAATTAAGAAAATCAGAAACTCTAAGGAATAATTCAGAAACTCTAAGAAAACCAGAAACTCCAGTCAGTTTTAAGAAATCAAGAAATTTAAGTCAAGAAATTCATGAAACTCAAAGAACTCAAGAGAAAAATAAAAAGCCACAACTAAATCAAAAAAATCTACTAACCTTACCAAATCCAGAAATCACGAATTGAAGTAAAGGAATTCCAACCTCGGAGAAAAAGAAACGAGGAAGACCCAAGAAAATTCAAGTTTTAGAACAAGAAATCAAGAAAAAACGAGGAAGACCTCGAAAAGGTCAAAGTGAACCTAATATTTCAAAAGAAAATGACAATGAAGAATATGAAGATTCAGACCCAGAATTTTCTAGAGAAAATATACATGAATCCCTTTATAAAAATTTCAGTACATCTGAAGAATCAAGTGAAGAAGAATATCAAGATTATAATACAGGAAAACCTTTAGGAAATAAAAGTAATAATTTAAAAAATTACGAGATTAATCAATTTTCAAGTGAATCACAAGAAAACCTTTCCGATGAAGAACAAATTCAACCAAGCGACAAAATAAAGCGCTCCCCTTTAAGAACCTCTAGTATTGATCGGCAAACACCAAACGCGCAACAAGTAAATACACAAGAGGAAGGTCAAGATCCTACGATCATAATAGAATGTAGAGATCAACTGAGAATGAGAAAAGACAACTATGCATATTTTACATCAACTATAGGAATTCCTAAGGACAACGGATCCAAAAGCTTAGAAAAAAGAAATGAATTACATGAATTCAAACATCTTGTTATAGGTGAAGCAAAAGCGATTAAAAAAGGAAATTTTTATCATATAGTATTACCTATTGAATCGGAATCAGATAGCAGCCTATCAGAAGCATTAGACAATATTAAAAAATCCATTTTTTCATTAAGAGATTTAGCGGAAAAATTAAAATTAAAATCTATAAGTATCGCAAAAACCTCAAAAATATTACACATAGAATGGCAAGAAATACAATCTATACTAAACAATGTTTTTTCATATTCATGGACAAAAATAATAATTTGTAAAGGAATTATTCAATACGCAAACAAAGAACAACAACAATCACTTATTGAAGAAGCACATTCTTCAGCTATAGGTGGACATAAAGGAGTAACAAAAACTTATAATAGAATTAGACATACATATTTTTGGGAAAACATGAAAACAGATATCCAAAAATACATACAAGGATGTTTACAATGCCAATTAAAGAAATTAGTCCGTGTCAAAACCAAAAATCCAATGGTAATCACAGATACACCAGGTATTGCTTTCGAAAAAATATCTATGGATATAGTTGGCCCATTACCAAAAACAACAGCAGGAAATGAATGTATCTTAACTATACAAGATAATTTAACAAAATATTCATTAGCTATACCTTTACCTAACCAACAAGCTAGTACGATAGCAGATGCATTCGTTAAGAGATTTATATGCATTTTCGGTTCACCCAAAGGAGTATTGACAGATCAAGGAACAAATTTTTTGAGTAATTTAATGAAACGTTTGGCAAAACGTTTTCGAATAAGACAATTTAAAACGACAGCATTCCATCCCCAATCAAATGGATCTCTAGAAAGATCCCATCATGTTTTAGCAGAATATCTAAAACAATTTGTAAACAAAAATAATGAATGGGATGACTGGCTAGAGTTAGCCACCTTCTCTTATAACACAAGCGTTCACGAAGGCACAAAATGTACCCCTTTTGAACTAGTATTCGGTCGACTAGCTAGACAACCTTCTAGCGAACCGCCCCTCCCACATGAGAAACTCGAAACATATGATGATTATTTAACAAATCTAATTACAAAACTTCATGATATACAGTCAGTTGCGAGAAGAAACCTTATAGGTGCAAAAGAAAAATCAAAATCATATTATGACAAAAAAATTAATCCACAAGATTTCAAGGTTGGTGATAGTGTTTTTCTACTAAAAGGTACAAAGCCCAGCAAACTAGCAGATCAATATACAGGACCCCATGAAGTATTAGAAATATTAAGTAAAGGAAATGTAAAAATTAAAATAAAAAAGTCCTCTAAAATAGTTCACATAAATAGACTCAGACTTTCACACATTAAACCAATTGAATAAATATTACTATTTCATTCATTATTATAAAATTTATTAATTAAATAAACCATACTATTATATCATAGCTATTTTATGCAAGTAATAAGATTTCAATTAAATCCAGAAATTCATACAAATAATTAATTAAATAAATATTACTATTTAAGGATTACTACTTTAATTAAATAAAATAATAATATATACATATAAACTTAAATTTAATAATAAATAATCTATAAAATAGCACTATTCTATTATTGTTCTATTCTATATTACTATATTAAATAAATATAATTAATATTAGTATAAATAAATTAAATTTTAGATAAACTTAAAATCTTACTATTAAATTCATATGATAAATAAATCAAATAGATATTATTAACTTAGAATCATTATTTTACTTAAATATTAAATATAATGAATTAACCAAATAAATATTGCTACTTTAATATATGTAAACTTAGAATTCTATAAAATAAATTAATAAAATTTTATTACTCTACTAAAGTAAATAACACATATACATTTAAAATAAATAATCAAGTAAATATTAGTATTTATCTATTAATATTTCACTAAAATATAAATAAAAGGTTTTATATATTAATAACCTTCATATATTTAATAATCTAATCAATTTTTTTTGTTAAATTACTTAAATAAACAATATAAATGAATCTAAACAAATTGTTTTCATAATTAGACTTAACAAATATTATTACTTTAAATAAAAAAATTTTAAATAAACACAATAAATTATAATCGGGAACCCTCCTGTTTCAGGGAATGGGAACCGTAATCGGGAATCTAATCTTGTTATTGATGATACCTACGACACTAGCCATCGTGGGATATGACTGTGGATCTAATAGATCCAATATAACAACCATTTCTTTATTAGAGGTGGGAGATTGTGAATCAACCCAACCAAAAGTAAATACATCTGAAACATATATCCAATTAATCCAATTTAGTGGTAAAACCACTGCACCAGTATTGCAATGCAAAATTGAAATTAAAAGATCAATTTACTATTGTGGAGCATATTCTCATATTTCAGTTGTAACAAATAGTGAAGCTGAATTTCTAAAAGAAATATCACATGAAACATGTAAATCAATACATGCTACAGGAATATATAAAGCAAATGAAAATTTAATTATTTCTGACATACCCATGAACCAAACAACTAGTCGTGGCGTAACATTTGCGGGAGAAATCCAACAAGACGGATATTGTTATGGAACCCAATATTCAGATCCTTTTGGCACATGGAATAAAGTAGTAGTAACAGGTACAATTAAAATCAGATTATATAACCAACAAGCAACTATTGATCTTGAAACAGATAAAATAAAATTAGAATCAGGAGTAACTTGTAAATTATCACAAACATCATGTATCGATGAAGAAGGTGGATATACCTTTTGGGATCCTTTACCAAAAGATATTTGCCATTTCAACGAATATGAATTACTATACGAAGGCCCAGCTACAAAAATACAAGACAATGGTACCAATGAAACTCTATTTTCACTAACCACACAAGATATCACTTTCATTTTAGCTCAAAAAGGATATTTCGGAGTTTGTCAATATACATTGGTAATAACAGAACATCCTAAACTTTTCATTTTAGAAACAAAACCCGGAAAAACTTTTCTTTACAATAATAATCCAACAATTAAAAATATGGATATGTTCATATACGTGAATTCAAAATTCGTTTATGTAGAAAGACATATTAGAATCGAAGTAAAACGACTTTACAGTGATTTATTATACCATCGTTGTACTTTAGAAAGGGAAGTATTCAAAAACGCTCTGACATTAGCAACTCAAGCACCTGATGAATTTGCTTTTAATCTTATGAAAGGCCCAGGATACATGTCTGTAGTAGCAGGTGAAGTAGTGCATATTGTTAAATGTGTACCAGTGGAAGTAATTCATAGGAAGGTAAATGAATGTTATCTACAACTACCAGTATTAAAAGGAAATGAATCCCTATTCCTCAGTCCAAGAACCCATATGCTTACAACAACCGGTACCGAAACAAGCTGTGATCCATTTGTACCAAATATGTACCAAATAGGAGAACATTGGTATAAAATATCACCAAATCCAGTAGAATCCATAAACCCAGAAATAATGCAACCACTAAAAGAACCCACTTGGAAATATAATAATCCAGCCTCTCTAGCAACAAGTGGAATTTACTCTCAATCAGATTTAGATAAATTACGCGATCATATTATGTTCCCTGCAGAAAAACCTATGGTACTTAATTCAATAGCACGAGGAGTTATGGGACAATCTATAGTAAATCAAGGGATGTCCATAATGAATTTAATGGACGAAAAAACCTTAAATAAAATTGCAGAATCAGCATGGAATCGATTTTGGACTGTATTTACAAATTTTGGAACAGCAAGTGCTGGCTTAATAGGAATAATCATAATTTTTCGCGGTATAAAATTAATTGCAGATACAATAATTCATGGTTATGCCCTTCATAGCGTGTTTGGTTGGTCCTTACATCTTTTAGGAGCCTTATGGGATTCAGTTACTAATTTATTATTACATCTAGGAAAAACCAACGATTTATACAATCAACCCACATCAGAGCATCAAAACAAACCAATAACAGAATGCGATCAAGAAAATAAAAATTCAAAAGGTAACATACATCAACATATATATCCTCAAAATCAACTCTCTGAAATAGTTTCAGCACCAAATTATATAGTTCACGTTTAATTATTATTAAAAATAATGGAAAGTAAATGCTATATAACCCTTTTATACAACACTCTAATACAAAACTCTTATCCCCCACCAATATATAATTTAGAATCAACAGTTACAATCCAAAATATAAAAGCTTATACACTCACTCTAACATCTGGACACTCAAAAGTAATTTGCACAGGATCAAATAAATTCGAAATCCAACAAAATGCAGCAAAAATACTACTAACAGTTTTAGGACAATTAAATACTACAATGACACCAAGTCACATGAATCTATTAACTACATTACTAAATCTCCAAAATTTATGCGATGAAAATAATATACCCCAACCTTACTTTATATTCATTCAATTAAATGACACTATAACAGACCCGTTATATATTGTAATAACTAAAACTGCCTCTATTAAAACAACGGGACTTTCAAATGATCCAGTGAATGCCCAGAACCAATCGGCCAAAGAAATGGTACAATGTCTTAGACAACAAGTAATACATTGGGAAGAAAATAATCAAAATACCCCTAGAAGAAGATCCTGGTACCCATATCAAACAAGTGACAATCCCCCATTAGCACCACCAAACTCCCCGTCAAACACTATCCCAGAAATATCCATTACTAATACATTTAACACCACAACACATCCATTAATCACCACCCAATCTCAAAATGAAAGACGATGTCCAAATTGTAATTTTCCTCTATAAATAATATAAATTTCCTACATGCAATCAACAACTTGTTCCTTTTTTTCACTTAATTGAAACAATTTACTAATCTAATTTATATTTTGTTCTAGGTCAAGGTCCAGAAGCAATATGGCACTATTTTCGACACTCAACACATTCATTTTTCTAACTTTAATTATAAAATCATCTAAACAACAAAATTATATAAATAAAAAATTTTCAGAACTTCCAGGTCTATATTATGAATATACTGCATCAGCCAGACTAGCCACAGATAATTGGAACATTATTACACACTTTAATATAGAAAAAATAATATTAATTAATCAAAATTTAAAATCTCTTTTCGAAGAAATTCTTCCATTTTGCAAAGAATCACAAAAAACAAATTATTGCATTAGAGAACAACACAACATAAGAATGGAATCA
>JAWWEA010287866.1:0-13106 GCA_035222095.1 Andricus quercuspetiolicola | reverse complement strand
TTTTGGTAGAAAATTATCTTTTTCTTTAAAAAAAAATTCTTCTTTTCGGTTAAAAATTCGAGCATTCCAGTTAAATATTTGTCATTTTAGTTGAAAATTCATCTTTTAGGTTGGAAATAAAATTACTTGATTGAAAGTTCAGTCTTTTAAAAAATTAATTTTTTTAGTTGACGACTCATTATTTTAATTGAAAATTCATTTCTTTGTTTGACAAATGAGTTATTTGATTGAAAAATTGTTTTTCCCTTTGATGAAAAGGAATTCTTTTGCCGAAAATTTCACTATTTTGTTGAAAATTTGTTTCTTTCTTGGTTGAAAATTTTTTTTTTTTCTTAGCTGAAAATCCAGTTGAATATTCCATAATTTTAGTACAAAATTCACGTCTTTGGTTGAACATTCATTTTTTGACTAAAAATCTAATTAATTAATTTTTGTTGGAAAAATATCTTTTTTAGTTAGAAAATCGCCTTTTCTGGTTGAAAATTGATTTTTTCAACTGAGCACTTGATTATTTAAGTTTTGATTGACAATTTATTTTTTTCAGTAAAAATGAATTTTTTGTTGCTGAAAATTCAGCTATTTCAGTTGAAGATTTAATGTTTTAGTTGAAAAATGATCTTTTTCGGTGTAAGATTCAACAATTCCAGATGAAGATTCATAACTTTAGTTGAAAATTCATCAGTTAAGTTGAAAATTAATTTTTTCACTAAAAATGTAACTGTTCCATTTTCTGTTGAAAATTCTTTTTTTTTTAGTTGAAAATTCAACTATTTGATTGAATATTAGTCTTCTTTAATTGAAAATTAAACTATTTCGTTAAAAATTAATGTATTTTGTTTTGAAAAATTGTATTTTTGTGTAGATAGTTAATCTATTTTTTAAAATAATTGTTCTTATTGTTTAAAAATTCATCTGTTTGGTTTGAAATTCAACTGTTTCAGTTAAAGATTCATTATTTTATTTGAAAATTCATTTATTTTGCAATTTTTTGCTCTGTTATGTTGAAGGATGTTTAGAATGGACGTCATGAATTAAAATAAATTTTTGCGTTTTGCGGCTGTGTGCGGCGCATGTACGTGAGGTTGGGTGGGTGTGAGAATTCACATAGCTACCCGAAATTACCTGCAGAGGCGCCACTGTACTCATAGTGTGCTTCCCATGTAAGTGTTTACTCTCAGCTTCTCTTTCACGTAAATAAAACAAGGTAAAATAGATTAAATGTACAAATAATTGAATGTCATCATTTTGAGGAAAAATACCTTGAAGAAAAACCTTGCTGAAGGTGACGTGGTCTTTTTACATGTATCGCAATTAGCCTCTATTTGTTTCAATAAAGCTGAAAATCTTAAACAATCGCCTTCTTTTATCAAACATATCTATTTATCACTATTAGCATTTTTGTATAAAATTGGAACTTCTATATGTTATGTAGCTCTACAAAAATTATTATATTTTTTCTAAGTAAAAAATTTTATCATTTTGTTTCCAAAATATGCGAGAAAATAAAAAAATCTCAAAAACTAAAATCTTACATTAATCAGAGATATCGTCTAATAAATTTAGCATCATCTAAAATTTTTTTTCCATCTGGACCGGGTGCAAATTTCGATTCTTTTGAAAAATTTCTTGTTTCAGATCAGAATTATAATTTTTTTACGAAAACTTCCTGTTCCAAACCAGAATCAGAATTCTTTTAAAAAATCGCACGTTCCATGTAAAAATTGTAATTGTTGTAAAAAATTTTCCGGTTCTAAGCTGAAATCACAGTTCTTTTCGAAAATTCCATGTCCCAAGTTCAATTTGTTGCTCTTTTAAAAAATTCCTTGTTTCAGATCTAAATTATAATTCTTTTTCGAAAATTCCCTGTTCCAAGTCTGAATTATAATTGTTTTTTAAAAATTCCCAGTTCTTAGTCAAAATCCTTTCGGAAAATTCCTTCTTTCATATCAGAATTAAATTTTTATTTCAAAAGTTCAACGCTCTAAATTAAAATCAGGATTCTTTTCAAAAATTCTACGTCCCAAGTTCAAAATGTCACGTTTTCGGAAAATATCGTATTTCATATTTCAATAATAATTTTTCCTCAAAAATTCCCTGTTCCAAATAACAATTATAATTTCTCTCGGGAATCTTCTTTTGCAATTAAGAATCATAATTCTTTTAATAAATCCAAAGTTCAAAGACAAAATTAGTGTATTTCCTTACAAAAATTTTATGTTTCAGGTCTGATTTATAATAATTTTCTGAAAATTCCTTATTTGAGAATTCAATTAACTTTTTTTTCAAAAATTCCCTGTTCCAACTCAGAATCCTAATTCTCTTCAAAGATCTCCCATTACAAGTTAAAATCTTTAGAAAATCCTAAGAAAAATCCCAACTTGAAAATAATGAATCTTTAACTGAAAAAGTTGAATTTCAAACCAAAAAGATGAATTTTTAAACAAGAAGAATAATTTTTTAAAGAAAAGATTAATTTTCTACACAAAAAAGCAATTTCTCAAAACAAAATACATGAATTTTTAACGAAGTAGTTTAATTTTCAATTAAAGAAGGCGAATATTCAATCAAATAGTTGAATTTTGAACTAAACAAAAACAATTTTCAACAGAAAATGGAATAGTTACATTTTTAGTGAAAAAAATTAATTTTCAACTTGACTGACGAATTTTCAACTAAAGTTATGAATCTTCGTCTGGAATTGTTGAATATTACACCGAAAAAGATAAGTTTTCAACTAAAACAATGAATCTTCAACTGAAATAGCTGAATTTTCAGCAACAGAAAATTAATTTTTACTGAAAAAAGTAAATTGTCAATCAAAACTTAAATAATTAGGTTACAGTGGAAAAAATCAATGTTCAACCAGAAAAGACGATTTTCCAACTAAAAAAGATATTTTTCCACCAAAACTTAATTAATTAGAATTTTAGTCAAAAAATGAATGTTCAACCAAAGAGGTGAATTTTTTACTAAAATTCTGGAATATTCAACTCGAATAATAGTTGCATTTTGAGCTAAGAAAAAAAAATAATTTTCAACCAAAAAAGAAACAAATGTTCAACAAAATATTGAAATTTTCGGCCCGAAAATTCCTTTTCGTCCAAGGTAAAAACAATTTTGCAATCAGATAGCTCATTTGTCAACCAAGTAAATGAATTTTTGATCAAAATTAGACAAATTTTTAGCCTAATTATTGAATTTTGAACTAGAAAATATCAATTTTCAACCAAAAATGGAACAGTTAGGTTTTCGGTTGAAGAAATAAATTTTCAACCAAACTGATGAATTTTCATCTAAAATGATGAATCGTCATCTGGAATAGGTGAATTTCACACCTCTCAGAAATATGAATTTTTAATCATGACAACTAATTTCCAACAAAACAAAGACAAATTTTCCACAAATTGCATGCATTTTTAAACAAATATTCCAATTTTTAAATAAAAAATATCAATTATCAACCAAATATTTGAATTTTCATTCAAAAAAGATACATATTTTTTTGTCAGAAATAGAATAGTTGAATTTTCTGTTAAAAAGAACAGAAAAGACACATTTTCTGAAATACATGAATTTTCAATTAAAATGGTGAATCTTCAGATAAAAAAATTAATCTTTAACAAAAGAATTTAACTTTCAAACAAGTAATTTTATTTCCAACATAAAAGATGAGTATTTAACTAAAATGATAAATACTCAACTAGAATACTTGAGTTTTAACCGAAAGGGAAAATTTTTAAAGAAGGAGATTAACTTTCAAAGAAGAAGATCATTTTCTACCAAAAAAATCTATTTTTAAAAAAAAATACGTGAATTGTCAACGAAATAGTTGAATTTTCCGTCAGAGTTCTATTTCTTAATAAAAAAACGGATTTTCAGCAAAATAATTCAATTTTCTAGTGAAATAGTTGAATTTTTTGTTAAAAAAATGATTTTCAACAAAGTGGTTACATTTTCAAAGAGAAATGTATTTTCCATTAAAATTATGAATCTTCAACAAAAAATTAATTTTTGACAAAAGAGTTTAACTTTTAACTGCAAGTAGTCGAATTTTTAATTAAAAAAAGAAAATTCGCAATGACAAAATCATAACAAAATTTCCTATTATAATTCAGAAAAACTCTTATCTTTTTGGACGATCATTAATTTTTTTTAACCTAAATTATAATTGGTTTTCGAAAATTCAATCTACCAACTCTGAATCCTCATTTTTCTAAAAAATTCTTTTCACCGAGCATAATTAGAATAATGGAAGAGAAATTTAGATGAAAATTTTTTTCCTGAAATTTTCTAGAAACTTTTGAAATCTTTTGTGATGTCTGATGCTGAAGTACATTATTTACTTTGTCAGTGTAACCAAATTTTTTATCTGCTCTCCTTCAGATTATGTACAGAAATGGACCTTGGAAAAACTAAGCCTTGGCTAAATAAAAATGTTATTCGATGGAAGATAAAAAATTACGAAATATTGTATTATTACAAACTGTTCTATAAGACTCGTTTTAAATGGGATATTTGTCCTTCTTCAGGCATATCAAATATGAAAAAAAATTGATTTTAGAAATTGCAATGACTTTTTAAATCTTTTCAAATTTATTACATTCTCATTCTAATGAGAAGGCATTGGTTTCATATTAAATTTTAATTAGCCAATTTCATCAAATCATAACTTTTTGAGACCCCGGTGAGTCAGAAAAGGCGATTTTTATGAAGGTGTCTGTCCGTCTGTCTGTCTGTCTCTAGTCTGTAGTCACGATAACGTTCGAAAAAATGATCAGATTGGATTGAGCTTTGGTACACTTTTTCAAGTCCTGAAAGAGAAGGACAAGTCCGTTGGACAGTTATTTTGGATGAAAATTCAAAAAGTGAGAGCATTTGCAAAATTTTCGACGTCATTTTCTTCCAATATTTAAAGATTGCCTTTACGGTTATTCATAGTACTCGAGAACTCAAATAACCAAAAAACGCACAATATGAAATGAAGTCAAAGAAAAAAAAAACGTTTCTTTTTGAAAGCGCTACATGACTATTATGACAACATTTCAAATTTTTTCGAAAAATTGAAAATTCAAATTTTGAGCGCACAAAAAATAATTAAAAATCAAAAATTCCATTTTCTGGCCAAACTATGCAAGATACAGAAGAAAGTGATGGAACAAAAATTGTTCGTCCAAAAAAGGTCTAAAAATTTGTTATGGATCACTTTTTATCAGGACGCGTAGTTTTTGTTTTATTCGTAAAAAACAGCATTAAAGTAAAAACTAAATTAAATTTTTGGACAAACGACACAAGCAACGGGAAAAAAAATTTAGAAAAAGTTTTCAACTCGAAAAGAGCTACTAATTTGTTATTTATTATTTTTTAAAAGATACTTAGGTTTTCTTTAAATCGTGAAAAATAACATTAAAAATAAAAAAAAAATAAATTTTTTAACAAACGACACAAGCTGTGAAAAAAATGAATAGGCAGAAGCTGCTCATCAAAAAAGAACTACAAATTTGTCATCAGTAATTTTTTGATAGGACGCGTGATTTTTTTTTTAATCGTGAGAATAATATTAATAATAAAAAAAATAAAATTTTTTGAAAAACGACACAAGAAAAGAAAACAAATTAATAGACAAAAGTTGTTCACCCAAAGAGGATCTACAAATTCGCTACTCATATTTTTTAGAAAGGACGAGTAGATTTTCTTTTAATCGTAAAAGATTTAAATAATTTAAAACAAAATTTAGATTTTTGAAGATTTTAAATAAAAATTTCGAATTTTTTGTAATTATTGTGAAAAGCTTCAAGGAAATAGAACGATTTTCTAAAAATTAAAAAAGGTCTTAACTGATGCATGTGATTATGTTCTAAATTTCCCCCCTCTTAAACCGATAACTTTTATACATTTTTTATTTGAAAATTTGCTATCTCTCTCATGTAGAAAACTGTTTTTCATCAGCTTAATAGAAAAAGGCAAAAACTTCTTCAATATTGGAGTTTTACTGACTTGAAACGAACTAATTTGTTAATAATAAATTTTTTCCCCGCTTGAGTAAAACAAATTGGGAATTTGAAAACTTTAGTTTTGGATTTCTTCACTTTTCAAATTTTCCTCTTTTCGAATCCAAACATCTTTCACTTCTCAAGGAAACCCTTTTAAACTAGAAAATGTTTCACTTTTGAAAATTCTTCCCCTTCAAATTATTATTTATTATATAGTATTATAAATTCAAAATAGAAAAATTCTAAACTTATGAATTATTACACTATTAAGGCTTTTAATTTAAATATTAATCCAGAAGTTTTCAGTGTTTCTATTTTTTAAAATTTCCGTCCAATTTGAAATAAAATTATTTGATTTTACATTGCAATTTTTAGCGACATTAATTATGAATTATTCAACAAGATAATTGGATTTTCAACCTAAAAAGATGAAGTCTCAACGAAAAAGTGTAATAGTTGATATTTCAATCAAAAAAGATGAAATTTTATAGAAAAAAAAAAGAATTGCGAAACCAAAAAGACGAATTTTCCATAAATTTAATTTGTTTACTTTCCACGTAATTGTTAAAAATTTAAACTAGAAATACGCTTTCTAGCGTAGAGTGGTTTTAAGGAAATTTGTAGATATAATCTAGGTGAAAAATATTGTCAAATAAAAATTTATTGTAACTTGTGTCTTTCTTCCAAAGAGTTGATTTATTTATTTTTAATATTTTCTTAGTACAAAAGCTTATAACAATTTTGAAAATCTTTTTTTTTGTTGAACAACTTTTATCTTTTCATTTTTTTCGTCTCTCCTGTCGTTTTTCCAAAAATTAAATTTTTAATTTTAATCTTATGTTTTACGATTGAAAGAAAATCTTCCTTTCTAAAAATTATAAATAACGAATTTGCAGATCCTTTTTGAATGAACAACTTGTGTCTATTAATTTTTTTCTTATAATTTGTGTCATTCTTGAAAAAAATTAATTTTTTTATTTTTAATAATACTTTTTACGATAAAACAAAAACTACGCATCTCATCAAAAAATTATTCATGACACATTTTTAGCTCTTTTTTGGATTAGCAACTTTTGTTTATTCATTTTTTCTATAGCTTGTGTCGTTTATGTAAAACTTTAATTTCTTAATTTTTAATTTTATTTTTTCACGATTGAAACCATAATTAATCATTCAAAAAATTATTAATAACAAATTTATAGATCCTTTTGAGTGTGCAACTTTTGTTAATTTATTTTCTTCCGTACCTGGTGTTGTTTTTCCAAAAAGTTATTTTTTTTATCTTTAATATTATTTTTCACGATTGAAACAAAAACTACGCATCCTGCCAAAAAATGATAAATAACAAATTTTGACATCTTTTCCGTATCCTGCACAGTTTGACCGCAAAATGGAATTTTCGACTGTTTATTATTTTTTGTGCGATAAAAATTTTAATTTTCGATTTTTCGAATTTTATTGAGAATCGTTAATACTAAAAAAAAAAAAAAGAAAAAAAACTCTATATTTCTATTTAAAAGTATCCGTAGAATACGAATAAAATATTAATTTTTAAATATCACCCCCATAATTTTGTTTTATAGGGTCATAAAGATTCCCATAAGTGCAAAATTGTGTTTTGCGAGTTTTTGGCACTATTTATGATTTTTTGCAGTTTTTTAAAAATACAAATTGTTCCTAGTAAATAAAATACTACCTTATTCTGATAATTAGATTTTTATATCAATTGCTTAAACTATTTGTTAGTTTTTCAGCAATCGTCGGATTTTTAGCAACTATAGGATTTTTAAAAACCACCCTTTAATCCGGATAACGATACTCATGACATTCTGTAAAATTCATTTTGAAAAATAACTAAAAAATCATGTAAAGTTATTCAAGGAATCTTCAGAAAAGTTTTATATTTTTTTCATATCTTTCGGAATTCATAAGAAGTTTCCTCATTTTTTTCAAATCTTTAAAAATAGATATTTTGTCTAAAATTTTTTTAAATCTTTACAAAACTTTCATACCTTCTAAATATATTTCGAAATAACTCGATTTTTTCGTAGAATTTTTTCTAAATTCTGCAAATTAAAAAAAAACAAATGTTTTAAGATCTGCCAGATTCTTTGTCGACAATTTTGGGGAATCTTCTGAAATGATCAAGTTTTTTCTCTGAAAATCGAAAAGTCGCGCTTTTTCCTAAAACGACAGAAGATGCAAAAAAAAGGCAAAGAAAGAGAATTATTATTCTAAAAAAGTTCGCAAAAAGTATCTCTCGACCTTTTTCCTATCTCGCATAATTTTTGAAATTTTTGCGAAATTATGTATAAAATACTTTGAAACTTATTTTTTTTATTTTGAAGAATTTGAAATTTCGTGCACTTGACGTTGACTTTTCACTTAAAAACCCTAATTTTCAACTATAAAAAACTAATTCTTACCTATAATGATGAATCTTCAGGCAATAGAATGATTTACCATTTTAGATAAAACTATAAGAAAATTTTGAAGTTTATAGCATTTTGTCCACTTTTTACTTAGTGCGGTAATAATTAATGCAAGCTAACAAACAGAATTTTTAAAATAATTCACAATCATTTTCAACAGTATTCGCATTCAATAATGCTAGTAAATTGTAGTTTTTTTCTGAAATTTTCAACTTTTTGTACAATTTTCAATAAGTCAAATAACTAATGCACGTTAAAAAAAATTTTTAAACAATTTATTATTGTTTGTAACCATCTCCTCTCAGAGTAATGCTAGAAATTTCAGGGCTTTTCGGAAGTTTTCAGCTTTTGTTTGACGTTTTAGTTAGAAACAACTAATAAATATTAATATTCATATTAATTCGAACAAAAAAGCTCTTAGTAACTGCTTCAAGGAAACTTTACATTTAATATGATCCATATGGAAAATTTGAAGAATATTTCAAATATCCGTTTTGTTTTGAAAAATATATTCTGCTTCTCCTTCTCCTTCTGCTTCTCATTTTCGTCCTCGTTCTCCTCCTCCTTCTCATTCGCCTTCTCCTTCTGCTTTTCCTTCTGCTTCTCATTCATCTTCTCCTTCCCCTTCTGCTTCTTATCCTGCTTCTCATTTTCCTTCTGCCTCTCCTTCTCGTTCTCCTTCTGTTTCTCCTTCTCCTGCTGCTCCTTCTCGTCCTCGTTCTTGTTCTCCTTCTCATTCTCCTTCTGCTTTCCATTCAGCTTCTCTTTCTCATTCTGCTTCTCCTTCTCATTCTGCTTCTCCTTCTTGTGCTTCTCCTTCTCATTCAGTTTCTCCTTCTCATTCTGCTTCTCCTACTCATTCTGCTTCCCCTTATCCATCTGCTTCTCATTTTCCGTCTGCTTCTCCTTCCTTTTCTTCACACTCACCTTCTCTTTTTCTCATTTTTCTTTTTCTTTTCTGTTCAGCTGGTGACTTTGCCATCTATACATTCTCTTGTTTTATAACAATCATCTTTTTAGATTGATTTATCTGTATTTTTGAAACAGAAAAGAAAGCCATAAAATATGAGAGTGATAACCGAAAATACGTTCATTCAGACAAATTATGTAATGTCGTGTGGCGATTTTTCATTTCTCTATACTCGAAGGGCGAACCTCAAGTTTAATATTTGCTACTGACATGTGCCACAAAAGTTTTTCTTACGCACCAAGAAACTCAGTCAAATATGAAGGGTGTGCGAAGACAGGGCAAGGGAAAACTTTTCGTCATACCAAAAAATATATGATTCTATGTATTTTATATTTAGGGTGGTACAAAAAAGACTTGATTTTTCTCTGCAATGACTCCCCTCCAAATTAGTGCTTTTGGTGTGGAAATGTGCCCTGGATTTTTGCAGAATTAAAAAAAAATATTTGAGGGTCCCTCAATCTCATTTTTGCAAAAAATTGCATATTTTATATTAATTGCTTAATTTTTGGTGTTTTATTATACGTTATGCGAAACGATATATTTTTGACGTCTTTTCAAAATTGCGATGGTAAAATAATCCAAAAAAATTAATTACCGTAACATATATTCCCCAAAAAATGGAAATTCCCGAAAGGAAATAGAACTCGCAGATCATGATTGCCCTGAATACGAAATTGTTCAATTTTGAGTAAACTTGATTTGAAAATATAAAAAAAAAATTATTTTGTGTTTGAAGATCACTGAAAATAAATTATTCAATTTTAATGGCTTCTACTTTGGAATTACAAAAATTGTAATATATTTCATTTGGATATTGTCTAGTTTTAAAAACATGGAATTTGTACAATATTCAAAATTTGAGTTTGGAATTCTAAAAAAGCAGGAAATTTTTTTGAAACTCGGGATAACCCCGGGGAATGACAGAGAATTATTCTCTCAGATTTCTGTGTCCAAAAGTGCATTAGAAATTTTTTTTAAAATGTTTATGCAAATCGCTCTCAAATTTTTTCGAATTCCCAAAAAAGTAAATTTCTTTTTTCGGTAAAAAAAAAATGATACTTAGAGATTCCGCAAGTCCCATGAAGTTTAACACGCGTTTCCCATAAAAAAAAAATAAGTTCTTGTAAATTTCATTCAGAATCTTCAATATTACGTGTATCGAGGCAATATTCAATTGAATTTAACAGAAACAATTGTTTAAACAATTTATTATTAATTATGATATTTTTTAGAACAATCCTATAATATAGTAGTTTTTTTTATTTTTCGCTTTTTCTCAACTTTTTCATTAGACGGAGGCAACTATTATTATAATTTAACAAACATAATTGTCTAAACAATTAATTATTATTTTTAATAATTTTCTCTTTGAATGATTCTAGAAAGTTGCAGTTTTTCCTGAAATATTAAACTTTTTGTCCACTTTTCACTTGAAGCAATGCAAAAGTTAATGAAATTTAACAAAAATAATTGTTTAAACAAATTATTATTGTTTATAACTATCTCTTCCTATAGTAATGGTAGATAGATCCGTCTTTTTCTCAAATTTTCTACTTTTTCTCAACCTTCCACTTAATGTAAGGTGATAATTATTTCAAGTTAACAAGAATAATTGTTTAAACAATTTATTATTATTTTAAATAATATAAGCTTCAAATAATGCTAGAAAGTTGCAGTTTTTCTGAATTATTCAAGTTTTTGTCCACGCTTCACTTAGAGGGAGGTAAAAATTACTAAAATTCAACAAACCCAATTGTTTAAACAAACTATTATTGTTTACAATTAAATTCTCCTATACTCATACTATTTTTCCTTAAATTTTTCACTTTTTGTTATCTTTTAACTTAGTGAGATATAAATTAATACAAGTTAACAAACATCATTGTTTACACAATTTGGTCATTGTTTATAACTATCTCCTTTCAGATAATTGCTAGAAAGGTGTCATTTTTTCTGAAATCTTCAACTTTGCTTTGACACGAAAAGAAACAATTTTTAGGGAAGCCATTTTACAAAAAAAAAATCTTCGATCTATCCTAATATACCTATATAAAACATTTGAAATAAAATAGATAATGCGAAATTATTTTTGAAGACCGAATCTCTTTTTTTTTAATATTACATTTTTTTCATGGTGGTATCTTTATATTGGAAACAGATGTATTGATTAATTTTTTTGTTGGCATTTGTATAGCATAATGTCACTGGTTCTCTTATAATTGAATTTTCATTCCCATGTCTTATCAGATAATACTCTTTAAAAATGACCCGAATTATGAGCATGCTTATGATTAAATCGTAAAAAACAATTTAATTATTGAATAATTTAATTTTATTTGAATATTAATTAATGTAATTACTAATTTCATTTTTGTTAATTTAATTACCCTGGGGGAAAACGTTTTTAGAAGAAAGTACAACATTTATACAACTGTAATTCTTTGTTGAAACATGTATTGTTTTGTACAAAAATCTTTAAAACTCGTCTCTGAAATATCCAGGTGCGAAGTTTTTGTCTTTTTGTTTAAACAATTTATTGAATGGTTAGATTATTTCTTATATTCCTGCAATTTTTACAAAAAAACTAAGCGTCAATTCGTAAAACCAACAACACCATTGCATTCGTCTTAAATATATCTAGATGCTCTTTTTTCTTTTAAACCATTTTTTAAATAATTAAAAAAATTATTGTTAAACTTACACAGAAATTGTACGCCTAACAAAAAATAGAAAAACAATCAAATTGTTCAACAAATTGTTCAAACAAATAAAACATCCGCGCGTGGATTTTTTCGGAGTCGAATCTAGCGGTTTTTTCAGTTTTTTAGATATGACTTTTAGTTTTATTATAATTAATTACAAAATTTTCAAATCCATATCTTTAGTTACACAGCAAATACCTTCTTATTGATGAGAATGTAAAAATATAAATTTTTTCAAGCAATACAGCCTACAATTCTTGACCGATTTTAATTTTTTTTTAAGGCCCAGGCTTAATTGCTGCATAAGTGCTTTAGGTCCAATTTTTTAATTTCTCTCAGTTGAATTTATCATTCAAACAAATAGAACTTTAAAATTGGACATTTTACAAATATTTTTTTTTCTCTAATTGTTATAAAATTTGTTATAAACTATTTATATAATCAATTATTTTCATACTGTGCTCGACCACAACAAAAAACTTCATCTTGATTAAAAATGATTGATATCTCGTAGGAGTAGTATTTAGAATGAAAAATAACCATTAGTCAACAATTACCATTACTATAAATATTCTAACAAACAATTTTTTTAGAAGTCCTATTTTTCTTATCAAGCAACTTCCAAATTAATTCCGAATTATAATAAATAGCTGCAGTACATGTTTTATATTTTTCTGAGCAATAGATTCCGTAGTATAACTGCACTAATGTTTCAATTTTATTTGTTTATTTTTCAAAATATCAATTATATGCAAGAAAACTTAATACAAAAGTTGTAGACATATTAAAGATGCACATATTTTTTTTCTAACTTTTTTTCCTATGACTGACTGTTTTCGAGAAAAATGCGGAAAAGTATACCACGAATGAAGCTGCTCCAAGTGTTCTAGTCGAGGATTCTTCCTTGTTTCCTAAGTATTCTTGTCCAAGCGTGCAGAGGGTGTCAGTACTAATGTGGTAATGTAGTTGTACTGATCAGATATTCTTCTAAATAATATTACTGGGATAAAAT